>VZTB01002865.1:1225927-1286859 GCA_013397245.1 Thryothorus ludovicianus | reverse complement strand
TTTTTTTTTTTTTTTCTGTGTGACAACATTTCTAATTTGTAAGTAATGTTAATAACAACTTTGACTTACAAGCTCTATTCCTTCCCTGGGTTCCTATGGTGCAACACAAGCACTGGAGATTTAGCTACGCAAGATTTTCCCCAGTATGATTATACATCTTCTGCAAATGGGGAAGTGAAAAACACATAAATTGCATGTGGGCTGGGAATTAAAGCTCTCAGGGAAGCCCCACATCTTGCAGCTTAAATCAAAAGAAGATTTGCTAATGAGAGAGAAGTTAATGCAATACAATCCTACATCCCATAGGTGCTAAGTGACCTATCCCAAGACACAGAGTGTCCCAGGAAAAGAAATTAAAGCTTTAGTAAAAATAGTTTTTTTCACTTAATTTGATCCACAGTGAAGTCACAGCCAAGAGAGAACAATATGACTCACTAGTACAAAATGTTTTACTTTCTGGATTCATTAGCACTAATGAAGAGCAGGTGCAGGGTACCAGGGGAAATGCTGTGCAGAGCAGCTCTCCAGCACGTTCTCCTGCCCAAGTTGTGCCTCAGCATTTGGTGTTTTGCTCCTTCCCTGCAAGGAGGTGCAATTTGTATCTCCCAAATAATGCACAAATGAATCACTATCCCCAAAGCCAGCAGAAAAAAGTACACAGGGCTCTGCAAAAGGGCCAGAGTCCACTCAAATTTCACAGTTTTCCCAAACATGCCGGGTTGTGCTATGACACTTCATGTTTAAAACTCTTTATATTTATTAATAAAACTTTAAGTATCTCACTCACTGGCTGTTTTCAATGTGAGATCAGCACCTCCCATCAAAAATTACAAATTTCCTTCTGAATCATGTGATTGTCTTGTACACACCGAAATTTCTAACAACATACATCTCCCATCTAGTGTTAGGCACCTAAAAAACAACCTTTGAGTAAATGTGGCTGCTCTTGTCCTCCTTCTGCCAGTGGAATCAGCCAACACTTGCAGAGGCTGAGCTGGAAGGTGAACAGAACGACCCCTTGGTGGTGGCCACCACTGCCCTGGGTTGGTGTGCAACGCCCAGGGTGACAATTTGTATTTCAGAAGCTCTGATTAAGCTGTGTGGATCTGGCTTTGGACAGTTTATTTGTCAGCTGCACATGCAGCACGAAGCCAACAGGGCCTGGCTTCCAGGAGGCCTACACATGTTTCTGTACTATAAATAATAACTGGTAGCCCTTTTTTACCACTTATGCTAAGATTATCTCCTGCTGCTTCCTGCTTTAGGTCCTCTTGCTTTATTTTTGGCTGTGTCATTTTACTGTGGTAAAGAGGCAAATATTTTGACACATTGCTGGCATTTTGATCTCAGCATGTACAAAGCTGAATGCAGCTTCTCGTTGGCTTGGAGCTCACAGATGCTTACTATGCAGAGGACATGCCCCAGGATCTGAAATTAAACCCCTAATGCATAAAGAAAATGTATTTATATTCTATTATAAACCTGGGGAAAAAGATGCCTTAAAACATCATTGCTTTCTATGGGTTTTGAATAGGCAGCTTCAGCTTCACAACAGCACAATCCACTTGCAGGTTTATGAGGAATATTTCCCTCCAAGCAGCATGGTTCACCTCCTGGTGTCAATCCAAACAGATTTTGCTGAATCCTACTTGTCACTAATTTTTGCAGTGGAAAAATAATTATAGAACAAAACATCAGGGAAAAAAATATAATCCTATCAACCTGGTGTGACATGCACACATAAACACGTCAAAAATCCCAAAACACACAAAAATGAGCAATTGTTGAATGCACAGACCAGGAAAGGCTTTGATTCCCCTACAATAATAGGGAAAGTGCAAATAAATTCTGAGTCAATGAGACGGCTTACACTAACCTGGCATTGGGAGAATTTTCAGTCCACAAATTCCTTCACAACTGAGTAAATTTAAAGAAATAAAACTAGATTGAGCATTGCTTTAATACCTGCTGGTGTAGTTTCCCACACTGTTCACTGGCTTGTTAAATATGAAAAAGATTTGCCTTGTAAAGCCAAAGTGAGAAATACAGTCACAGATGGGTTAATTGTTCGCTCCTCGCATCTTACCATCTTTATTTTGGTTTAAATACAACCTGTTATTATAACAAGAAAACTCCCTGGCCTTGTGTACAAGACTCAAATATAATCAGCGATATCACACTGTCCCTTAATAGAAGGTGCAATATAAAAAAGATCATTTAAGATGCCAGTAGCTTCCCTCCTGACCCTGCCTGGCTGAGAGGCAAATTGCATTAGAAAATGACATGCCATTCATCTCACGAGTAGTTGCAGGAACATTTAGCTAATTAAATGATTAATAAATTTAACACTGCTTTATAATTTCATTTAGCCGTGTTGGAAATCAAACGGTGCACTGCGTGTGCACCGAATGAGATTAGGTGGGAGTTGTGGGTTTCACCGGCTGCCCTGGTAATTGAGATTAGTCTATTACTACAGTGACCTTTTTAACTTTTATACTCTCTTGTTAAAGTGAAATAAAATTTTATTCACTTTTAAGGCATATTTACTTAGTGAAATTTACGTGAAATTAAAGAAATACCAAGCTAAGAAGCATTCGTTCTCTTTTTGTTTTTTTATCCTTATTTTTGCACCCTATTATGAATTCCTGCTTTAATTTGGCAGCTGAGTACCTCCATAGCACACTCCGAAATGAACTCCCTTTATTACCAAAACAAAAATATCACCCTCAAGTGCTGCAAACTCAAATGCATCCAGCACCACAATGATGAGATTAGAGTAAGGGGGTTGGTGTGCACAAAAAAGCCATAACCTCAATATACCTATGTATTTGCACACGTTTACTGTAGCTTTATCTGGAAACTACCTCGGGAGCTGGAGTTCAATGGAGAATCTCTCTGTTCCAGCACAGTCAGCTGAACAATCAGGATGCTGTGGCCATAGTCAGCTGTGAACAGGGGTGACGTTTATGTTACACAAATCCCCCCACTTTTTGTTCCTTCATCCTCGCACACAACTTCAGACAACGTGACCCCGTTCATTTGGAGCATCACAATTTGTTATTTAATTATCTGTGAGATCAGTGCTCAGCCTCTGAGGAGCAGGTGGGGACCCTAAGGGAAGTGGCAGCTCTCTGGTTTCACCCAGCTCATGGTCAGAGCTAGAGGTTGCTCCTGGTGTGTGGTGTGCCCCAGTCTGGTACATTGCATCAAAGGCAAATAAACAATTCACAGTTTTGTTGTGATTAATTCCTCCAGTTTCTTTTCCATATAACAATTATGGACACTGTCTTCAGGTAGGCAGCATAGGTCAGAAGGTTAATGCTGAGGTAGTTCCAATAGCCAAATAAAATAAAAATCCCTGCAAGAAATAACCTTTGTTTATTCAGGCACGGCTTGAAGCTATCTTAATGTTAAAAGCATAAACATCTATCCACACAAAATTCATTTCAGCAGTACAAGGACTCATTTTATCAGTTCTTGGAAAATTTGTCAAGATTACTGACACTTAAGCAAACTCAGAACAAATTTTCAATCGATATGTCTAATGCTAGGAGGGATGTTTAATGTGTTTCCCTTTTGAACAGATGTGTGTTTATAATGTAGAAAATAAAGGAATTAAAATGCATATCATTACCGAAAACTGATTCTTCTCTGAATTACACAGTACATCAAATCAGAAAGTATGTTTGAAAAGAATTCAGAACAGGGTTGACTTTTTCCTGAAGTCCTGATCACTCAGGAAAGGGATGAAATACTTGACAGACTGTAAATACAATATGGCTATAAAATCCATGGTGGCTGATGTGAAACAAAGCACTGGAAATGGGATCTGACATCAGGAAGTCAGGGTTCTGCTCACTCACTCTGCTAAAATAAAATTCTGATACAGATGGGCCCAACATGTGGGAGAAACAAACTATTATCAGCAAATGCCTTAAATATAGCAACCACAGCAACAATTTCATCTTATAGGCAAACAAAGAAAAAGGCCAAACAAATTATAGGTGATAATTATAGCAGCTATTTACTGTGACAATTAGAAGGGAAAATTATTGCTGAGTTTCCAAACCATACCATCACCATAGAAGTGAAGAATCATCGACAGGATGCAGAGGAACATCAAGTGTCTTGATATGTTGGATTAAATTTCATTATTTGGACTCAGTGGCTAAAACCCACCTGGCTCCAGAGGGATCCCATTCCCACCCAAAAAAGTGGAGCTATTTTCTGGCCCTCAGGGCAGCAAAAGCCATGCTCATGGTCCTGAGGGACCAGTAATGTGGGGCAAACATCACCTTCTCTACTCTGAGGAGACTAATGTAGGTGTCTACAACTCATCTTAATTCCTCCATTTCCTTTACTGTCAGTGAAGAAAAAAGGCTCCTTCTGAGAACACTTCATCTGACCTAATTTAGCCATTTACCCCAAGGTGAGATAAGTTGTGGTATAGAAGTGGAACCATCTCTCCTCAGACTACAACAAAACCAAAACCCAGTAATTTTATGATAAAAGTCCTGCCACTAAGCTGCAAGTTCTTGACATGTCCTGAAAAATAATAAATCCACTCTGAGGCCTCCAGAACTAAGCTTTCTCTTGAACTTTATGTAGGATGTAAAGCTGCTAAAATGTCCCCGTGACAAATGCATAATATTCACAGATTTAGCAGCTTTGACTTAGGAAGTCACTTGAAAACTGCTTCTCATACCCCAGACTTTCCCAGGAATGGTCAGTTCTGGCATTTATTTTTATTTATTTTTCTTATGGGAGTGGTCACTGGCATTTGGATGGATACATTATTTTCGCCAGGGTGAAGAATATATGAAGCTGATGAGCTGATGACATGACATGATGATATCTTACAAATGTCAGAGGGAATACTGTTTTCTCTAGAAACAGTGATATATGGATAACAGGAGCTCTCCTCATGTGACTTGTACACTGGGCTCACTAAAGACAAAAGTGTAATGTGAAATTTACTTCTTGGAAACAGAGATTATTTATGCTGGCAACTACAGACAAGGCAGAATTTAAATAGCCATTATCCACTCACAACTGTAAGGAGCAGGAAAACTCATCCAATTTTTCCAGGAACTTATGTCTCCTAGTGCCTCCCTGAATCATGAATCATATTCCTTCTGATGAGATCCACTACAAGTTTTATTAAAAGACAGGTAACCTATAAAAAAACCCAATAAACAACCTGTTGCAAGAAATAGATAGGACTTAACAAAAATGCTGGCTATGGAACTCCTATTAATAAGGAGTTATTTCCTATAACAGGAAAAATAATTAACAAATCAGTAGATTTCTAGATTCTTTTATTTATTATTTTAACAACTTTTTTTCATTTCTGGTAAAAAAAGCTCTCTTGAGGATATGACATATTAAATCTTCAGGAGTGAAAATAGTAATTATTAGAATAAGCACTATGATATTTTTTAAAGGAGTGGTTTTGTCCATTTCTACTTATGCAATGTCCATCTTTGCATCCAGTTAAGTTGGCATCCATATTCAGTTTTAGCTTAAATCCACCTGCAGAGCAAACCCTGTGAGCTCTAATAATGTGCACTGGAGTGGAACTATGGTCATTGTTTCTTATCATTCCTACTGGGAAACCGTGTAAGGTCAAGCTTGTGTTTCAGTAAATAGCCTTTGGTTTTAATTACCTCCTATAAGAGGTGAAATCTGGGTTTCAGTAAAGGCAATATAAATTTGCTTGTGTGAAGCTACAATTCCACCAAGGTGAATGTGCAGCTGTGTACTCCAAACTCTGCAGCCTAGGATTACAAATTCCTTATTGCCAAGTAGAAAATGGAGCCTTTAAAATATTCAAATGGGATGTGAAAGGTCTACATAGGAGCTGGATAGCAATCACCTTTCTTACAATCATTACACATCAAAAATGAGTATACCCAGTGATAAGAGTCTGGCATCACCAGGGGCAAGAATTATGGGGGTCAAAGTCATATCAGTTCCCAGGACAAGATCAAAAGTATCAGTGGGAAATAATTTTCTTCTGAAAACTGTTAAAGCCACATTAATTCTCCATTGTCAGCAACAGATCAATTGCCACAAAGGCTTCCTGGCTGTAGGACAGCTTTGCACATCTGCTGTCCTGACTCCAGATGAGCCACCCAGTCCCACCACACACAGGCTCTCTCAGGGCAGCAGCTGTGCTACTGTGACACGTTAAAGAAAATAATCATCTCTTGTAGAGCTCTGGCTGATGGAACTGATTCAGAACAACACCCTTAAAAAGCAACCAAACCAACCCCAAGGTGGATTAACCTGACTTAAAACTCACTTCGGTCTTCTGAATTGCATCTAAATTAGATATGTAGAGTTGTTGTCTAAATTATGTAGTGTATCACCATCAAGGAAGTTTTGATTATAGATCCTTGACTTGGAAAAATAGCTGTGTAAATTGTGTTGGAGTTTGGAAATGGCTCTTCCCCAGTTACGAGCCAGGCCAGTGTCCTTTTCCACAGACCCTACCACAACACTTTTCCAGATTCCTAACAACATCATCTTCCAATTTAATTCCATGTTTTCACACAAAATAACATGCATATGGAAGCATAAATGGTGTTTTTGAAAAGTAATCCCTGTATTGCTCCATCCCCATCAGCATTTAACTGGTAGTGACAAAGCAGCTGCTATTTTTCACACTCGAAAAAGCTTGGTGATATCTCAGTTACCAAGAGGTGGCAAAGGAAAGTATTGTCAGCAGTTGGATTGAAAACCTTGAGTTTCATCTCTAGCCATGATTTAGCAGCTCAGAGATGTCAGATTCATGATGAACATGATCTGACATTCTGGCTGTTGAATGCGGGACATATTTAGCAAAAGTCAATACAACAGACACAACTATGACAAGCAGAAAGCAGCCCTAAATAGAGTCCTGGGTTAGTTGCTGGTGTCCACAGCAGATTGGCAGCTTTCATGCCCATCTGCTGTTGTCTCTGGACATTCCTGAAGTTCTTGGAGGAATCCATGTGTTGGCTGAACTGATTCTCACTCAATCACAGGAGCAGTCTCGACATCGCAGCCCTACTGTACATGAAGACATGCAGCAGGGTATTTTTACACACTGCTATATTTGTGTGTCCATAAAGTGAATTCCAGGCTCACTCTATCCATCTAGGTCTTCCCCTTCCCCCAAAGACTGAATGCATCAGGAATGGCTGTCTCAGGAAAACTGCAGGATACATGGTGTGAATAATGCTATTCAAAGAAACAAACCATGTTTGGGGAACCCCAGAAAATCCCACAGCTCTCAGTCATGTGAATTTAGCTGCCTTAATTTCTGAGGTTGTTTAATTGTAATTGGAATATTGATTCCCAAATTAATTTTTGTGCCATCAGTATCAAATCTCTGCCTTGTAAACCACTGGGATCAACTGAGCAAGCCTGCACTGAGCTCTGCCAGGGCTGACTTCACCTCAGCCTGACACTGGGCTGTGACTCTGCTCTCACCAAGGACCTGTAATCAAGGCTGCAGCTGATGGGAAGCCCCAGCCCAGTGGTCTGTGGCCAGTGGACCTGCATAAACCCACATTTCTGCACTGGGTGCCTCTACTGGCTCAAGCTCAGCCCATCCTTGACTCAGTGTGTGACCCGGCTGCACCACTCGGAGCATGCAGATGCTCCCACAAGGTCTGCCACCACCACTGGTTCCATGCTCCTGGTTATGATGGATGATTTTCACTGCTAATGAGGAAGGGAAAGAGAAACTGAGTGTGTGGTTCCTTTCCAAAAGCCTGTCCTGACCGAGAGCCGGTGCCTATCCACTTGAAAAGAGGGCTGAGCTGGAGATGGATTAGTGGCCATGCAGGCTCTCCAAAACATGGGTTTTCACAAAGCCTGGCTCTCTGCCTTTAGTGCCTGTTAGGCACTCAAGTGATTTTTTGGTGTCTTTTTTTTTTGCAGTTAAAAAGAAATTTCATCAGTCACAGAAGTGGCTCTCCATGGCTCCCTCTGCTATCCCTGAATAAAATGTCACCAGTATGAAGGAAATCATTACAAGCAGAAGAGGAATAATCAAAGGTGTGAGTTTTGGCAGGTGTAAAGTCCAATTCTTCACACGAGACGTGCTCCTTAATACAGTTTCAGCATTGTTTAGCGTGACCCGCTGCAATTACTCAGAATTTGAACCGTTTGACCTTACCACATTAAGCCCCGGTGTTCCCCAAACCCCGTTAATAAAAAGCAAATGGCCAGTGCCTCTCTGGCTCTCTGGAACAAGCGTGGGGCCGCGGGAGGGGCTGCAATGTGCAGGTCTTTGGCGAGGCAGAGCTGGCTGAGCAGAGCAGAGCTGGCTGAGCAGAGCAGGGCTGCAGGAGATGCTGTCCCTGGGCTGAGCCAGGTGTGAAGCCGGCGTGTGCGCCGCCGCCAGCGCCGTGCAAACAGGCTGTGCTTTGTGCTCTGCTCATCCATCACCCGCTCTGTCAACACAGGTCAACTAATCCTGCTCTCCCTGACCTCTGACCAGCGCGCCGAAGGGAGGCAACAAAAATTCAAATGCGCTGCTGAGGGAGACAGAATTGTTAAAGCTGCCTTTTCTTCTCGCCGAGACAGGGTAAAACAAACTTCTAAATGCTATTAGAGAGCAAGCCTCCGTAAATGAGGAGAAGCTGCACTCTGAGTCTTCCCCTTTATGATTAATAAGTTGTCAGGTCCTTCAAGGGCTTTCCTATAATGCAGGCATTTTATTGGGTTTTGCCCTTAAAGACTCCTGCCTTGATTAACTCATTTTATCTCAATATTTAATGGTAAAAAAAAAAAAAACTAACAAAAAAACCCAACAAAGGCAAGCAGAGGCACAGCCCAAACAGACAAAAGGGGACTGCAGACACACTGGACCAAAGCTGCCAGCTCCACAGGGAGAGCTGATTCCTCCACCTGCTGAGGCAAAACAAAAAAACATTTTGATGCCTGAGTTAAAGATGTAAAGGGTGAGGCTAGAAATACATGAAGGCTAAAGAAGACAGGCTGAACTCTCAGGATTGTCTGTGTGTCTGGAACAGGATTTTCAAATAGATCTAGGGGCAACTCAAAAGAAAGTTGGCCCAAACAGGCTTTTGTACTTATAATAACAGTACTCTTCAAAATAAAGGTATTGCTCCTCATTCAGAGAAGTTTCAGTACCAGAATGGCTATGCTAAATGTATTTTCATGCCTCAATATTTCTTATTTATCTCTGGGACAATGAACTCTCAATATTTCGAAAGGCTGAACGGAAGAAATCGCAAGACTCACAAACAAACCAAGCAAAGACTGTTTCTGCTTTAGCTGTCAAGGTAGTCACACGTACAATGTTTTTATTGAAAAACTAAACCAGGTATTTAGAGTGAATTCAAAACACCTTCCCACTTCCTCCAGTTACTAACATAGTGGAAAAATATACACATTCGCTCGTGTGTTTTTGCTTGAGGGATTCACCGTCATTTCTCTAAACAGAAGGTAAAATGTGGAAATTCCTTTGCATCAAAGAGAAACTGAGCACAATAAACACAGGATAAACATCGTGCATCATGCATTTACAGTGAGTGATGTGTTTGCAGGAATCACAGAATGGTTTGGGTTGGAAAGGATTTTAAAACCCATCCAGTTCCAATCCCATGCCATGGGCAGGGACACCTTCCACTATCCCAGGGAGCTCCAAGCCCCATCCAAACTGGCCTTGGACACTGCCAGGGATGGGGCAGCCACAGCTGCTCTGGCACCTGTGCCAGGGCCTCTGCACCCTCACAGAGAAGGATTTCTTTCTAATATCTAATCTAAATTTACTCTCTTTTAGTTTAAAGTCATTCCCCCCATCTCCCCAAAAAACTCACGGTAGGGATCGGTCGTAATGAAAGGGAGGGGTGTGATTTTACAGAATAACTGTGATTTTACAGAATAACTTCCTGGGCAGATAAAATTGAAACCCAGACATAGGAGAAGGTAAATGGACAACCTGGTTTTGGTGCAGCTGGTCCAATATGCTAGTGCACTCTCAAAAACTGTTTTAAGAAGAAACTTCTTTTGGAAGCCCTAAAATTTCAGTAATTCTATCTCTTAACAACTTTGCTTTTCAGCTTGTTAAGAGAGATTTGTTTTTCAAATGTAACTGGCAACTTGTTCACCCATGGAATGCAAATGTAAAAATTAAGGTGAAGCCAAAAGAGAATCTCCCCAACACAAGAATCCAGCAAAAACTAAACTCAAAACTTAAATGTCAAAGTCTAAATCATTTTGACCATTTCAAAAACTGAGGCATTCCTACTCAACAATTTTCTCAGATTTGAGCTGTGGGTTGTAAAAAGGGTGAAAAGACTGTTCTCCTCATGATCACACTTTTTAGGCCACTGATTTCTGTTGGAAAGCAGCCTTCAGACACAGCCAGAATTTGACAGCAAAATGGTAACTGTGCCTGTCACCCACACTAGAGACCTGCAAATGTATGTGCCAACTGAATTTTTGATACTAATATGCAAAATTTTCTGATCTATCACGTGATATTTCTCTGAGACATAGCTTTTGATATGAAAAACCAGTGAAAATGCAGTCCTTAGGCACCATTCTAGCTCGCATATGTGCACACAGCTTGCCACTGATTTCAACAGGAGTCACATTTAAACAAATTTAAACTAAATGTTCAGCTTCTGGTTGTTCCCAAGATAAACAGAGCAGGCCCCTGTGGTGTGATAGCCGTTAATGCAAATGCACAGCTTTGTTGATATGTAAAACCTTCTAAGAGCCAGAAGCTGGTTATTCTTAGTCATCAAGATGAGATTTGAATCTTTGGGATGTTTGCCTAACCCTGTAGGCTTAATCCAATCTGAGTTACAAATTACAATACTCCAGCAGTCAGTTGGAATTGAATCCGGATCACTGCAATGTGGAAACTTGCTGGTCAGATTATGGGCTGACCCTCCATTTGAAAAATCATCAATAATACAATTACCAAAATTACTATCAGAATCCAGAATAGAAATAGTTAGATGGCCAAAAAGACTTATATATGAAGGGTGAAAAGGCAGGAACTGATTAACTTCACGCTAGAAAATTGAGTTCAAAGTCGTAAGACATGCTCAAGACTGGAGGGTTTTTATTGCCAAGGCAGGAACAAGCGAAGAGCTGCTGAATGCAGCTGATATTCCATTGATAGCTAAGTAGGAGACATCTTTATAAAGCTGCTGAAAAGAAGTTTAAATAGGTCTTCACAGTTTAGGCTGAAAAGCAATCTCATGTAGAAACCACGTCTAGTTCTCTGCAATGGCCTTTATACAAAGGTTGATAGATTAAGATTGTCTTCTACTTGTGTTCTCTTTTGTTGTTGTTTTTTGTAGGACACTTCCTGTTTAGGAAGTGAAATGATATTCAAAACTGGGGTTTTACTGTAAGTGATTTCAATAATGTACTTCTCCTCCCACCACAACCACAACTCTGGTCTCTGTCTCTCCAAAAACAATAACAATAATGAATCGTGAGTTCATGACACGTTACCTCGTGATGCAACTTGTCAGCAAAAAGGAAGAAACAGGAAGGTTGGCTCAAGGCTATTATGGAGCTAAAGCTTGTTTGAACATTTGTTTTATTACTAAAAATAGCTATGAAATACTTCTGTTGTGTATATTCACTTTTTTTTTTCTTTTTTCCTCTCATTCATTTTCACCCAAACAATGTAATTAAGAGCCTGAATTTGATCTGAGTGTCCCTTTGAGGTGAATCCTGGCATTGCTGTCCTGAAGGTGAGCAGACACAGCCTGCAACTACTGGAATACAACACAACCTTTGACAATATTTGTTACATATTTCTGTACTTGTTCACCAATGTCTTCTTTTCCCCTTCTAATTTGAATTATATTCCTAACTCCTTTTTGCTACACTAACAAGAGCAAAATCCAAGAAGTGTTTTCTGTCACTTGTAGATTTCTGACTGAAGGATCACAGCTGAGGAAGATATGAGGGTTTTAACTTAACCTAAATTGAGTTTGGTGTAAACAGAGCACACTGATACAATGAATTATGAACTAAACTTCTACAACATAATTATAAGGAAATGTGGCAGAAAGGCTGCAAATCCACAAAGAACTGTTGGCATGATCATGTGCTATTTTAAAAAGGGAAAAAAAGCCAAAACAATGTAAGTAAATGCTATGATCTACCTTCACATTATGGTTTCACTTTGGTGTTAAAGTCAGACCTCAGTACATTCTGTGGTAATTTGGGAACAAGTATTTTCTTACTTAGGGTAAATAATCATGTAGAATTCAGAAAAGAAAGAAGAATTTGATAAATTTGATTTCTTTCAAGAAGCAATGTACAGCTGGAAGTACCCATCACCTCCAGACAAACAGTGAGTAATAATCCCTGGGGGTTGTTAAGAGTCTCAAGGTAAATTCCTTAAGCAAAAGGGTGCAAACACTTCTGCCCTGGGGAAAGCCCAGCTCAGAAAACCCCCCTAGGTCTGGACATTTCCACCACATTTCTAAAGCTTGGGAGAGCTGTTATGCACTGGTAACTGACTCTTTTCAGGGTAAATGTGGATGTTTTTCATTGTTGGTGAGAGTGATTTATCCCTGTGCATTCACAGAGAGTTTGGGCTGTCATGGTGCTGACTCTGTTCAACAGAGTCCAGGCTGAAGCCAGTGGGGTTTTCTGGGGTTCAGCACCTCTGAATACCAAATCAATTAAGGGAACTTCTTGAAATTAAAAGGAAGCTTTCACTATTACAAATTACAATTTAGTGAAAGCCTATCCCTTTTATAATTATTGTTTTAGAAAATATTAACTTTTAAATGTTGACTTTAATATTCATTTTCTGTAAGAAATATTGATTTTGTTACTAAGAAGGGGTATTACTTTATATAGCTTGGAGTGAAAATAAGAGTCTTTCAAAATTTTTCAATTTCAAGCTTTTAGATTTTTTTTCTTCTGTTCTAGCCTTTTGACCTCTAATTATGATTTGAAAGAGAAGCTATATTTTAAATGACCACATTACTTAAAGGATATAATTTTTTTTTCTATCTTCTCTCAGTGTCTGTAAAATGCTTAGAGACCCTTTTGGAGAATTATAGCTGTATAAGTTTGCATAATTTTTATAAAGAAGTAAAAAAGAAGAATAAAAAGATACCATGTATTTTTAATCAAATTGCCTGGATTCTTTTTTTACATAACTTGCTGTCTTAAAACATGAAAATACAGGGGAACTGAATGATCAAGAAACTCCCCATTAAAAAAATGCAAATAACCCATTTTTAATTTAAAAGATAAGCTAATTAAAAATAATGGCTGTGGACAGTTCCTGACAAAGCAGTTCAAAAACAAGACCCATGTATTTCATGAGACTTTAGTGTTTTTTAATTAAGATGATTTTTCATTTCCCCTCTTGGCCTGTGATAATAAAAAGCTGCAATTGGAAACCAAGCAGGGTTGTGGGGTTTTTTTTTCCCACTGAGAAGTATAAAGAAGCAAGCCTGATGTTGACTGATGGGAAGCAAATAAAATCCTGGGCAGTTCCACTCGGCGTTAAAAGCCAGCCACAAATTTTTAATCGGGGGAAGTAAAGAGGAAAGCTCACAGCTCATCACCCAGCAGTGAAACTGTCCCCTGCCTTTATCCCCTCCTGACTGTCGGGTGCTCCCCATTTCAGTGGCACTCACAGCTCTGCTCTGCCACTGACTTTTCCTTTGGCTCATCATTTGTTATTTGATCCTCTTGCCTTCTCCCCTATGTCATCTTCTGACTGCAGTTCCTCAGGAACAAAGGAGCTGTCACCAGCTGTGATGCCAGCAGTGGTGATTTTTGATCAAAACATCGAAATACAGATAGTTCTAAGTTCTGTTAATGAATACATAAGATTATTTCATCCTATCATTAGAGTGGAGCTTCTTAATCTTCCTTACACTAGTGTAGGAGCTGGCAATGTGAGATTAACCAGAGCAGGGATAGGACTGGGATAGCAAAGGAAAGACAAAGGCACTTTGGAAGCCTCAAAGTGAAGATGCAAGAAGTAAATGTGGAAATCTGGCTCTCACTCCTAAATCGAGGAACAAGCAACACTACATGGGCACGGATTTGGCATTGGAAGAGTGACAGGAACCCAGAGCATCCTGTCCTGTGCCACTAACACTGCCAGTGGGGCAGCAAGGCTTGGCCTGACAGGACTCTTTGGTCCTCCATCAAACCAGGCTCCATCCAGCTGCTGGCAGCAGCATCCAGCTCTGCTGCTCACAAAGCCCAATCTCAGAGTGGAGACACCAACACACCACAGCCTTTCTGCATTACTGCAGAACAAAACCAGCACAAATAGCCAGCTGAGGTGGATTTGCACCTCTTTTCCTCCAGCAGAGTGGTGCAAAGCAGATCAGGTGCAGTAATCTGGACCCTTGTGTCCTCAATGCTGTTGAAACAAGCAGGAACAGGAGACAGGAGTTACAGCAAACAGACATAAACTTAAGAACACAATATCCACCTGACCAGTGGAAGATTAGAAGAGATAGAAGTTATTTCTGGGGAATGTTGTCTTAGTGGTCACAGTCCTAACACGAGGAGGCCAAGGGGATGAGGGAGTCTGTGTGTGATGCAGGGCATTGATGCAGCCTGTGACCAGGAAATGGATGCTCCTGATGTAGCCAGGAAAAGGCAGCAGAGCCATGAGGGAACACATGCAGAGACCCAAAAAGGCAAATGAGACCTCAGCTAGTGACTCCACATCCTTCCAGCCTAAGGCATTTTGTGATTCAGTGGTAATTTGTCTTTCCTGTGCATCTGTGCAGTCCAATAGTGCTGTTCTACAGTTGTTCAGACAATATTTTATTAACTGCAACATCACATTGAGAAGTCATTGCCTATTTCCAATTCAGACCTACCCAAGCCGTTGCCTACTTACAGCCACAGTGTAGGAACTCACTGAGTGGGAGAAAATCAGATCAGCTATGTGATTGGATTACCATCCATCCTCCTTGCCCTTCGAAGCACTAATTCATGTCCCTTTTCATTTTGGGGCTTATAACCACAGGGTGAGAAAAATCCCCTCATGTGTTGGAAAGGTGGGGCTCAGGAGCAATCAGGAAACCTTTGCAGGCTTGTAAAATATGAGAGACATACCTTGCAGCTCCCAGGTCACATGTTATGAATAGAGCCTACAGTCATCATGCAATCAAATTTTATAGACTTTAACTGACTCTTTGAAAGCAGCCTAAGGTTTCTAAAACGTGAGGCATCCAAGAAAAAACAATTCTGGAGTATCTGAAGATGCTTGTAATGCTGCTAAGGCTAAGGAATTCATTCAAGTTGTGTTTCTAGCTGTAAAATTTATCAGGTTGTGAGAAATATGTGCCTTCAGTTTTCCAGCAGAGTATTTAGTGGTGCTCACACTTTTCCAACACTAATACAGAGCCCACAGAAACAGCCTGCTGAAACCATTTCCCCTTCTTGGAACGCAAGAAGAGCCAACTTATTTAAAGTTTATTTTTACCAATTTAATCTTCACAACTTCAAAGTTTGTTTTCTGCTGTATTTTTAAAGGCAAAAAAAAAAAAAAAATCCAGTCTCCACAGGATTACAGCCAAATATGTGCAACATTGAGGTACACCTGGAAGTCATTAAGACCTGAACTTCAAATCTTCTGGCAAGGAGGGGTGTGGAAGACTCCATCCTCCCCCTTCTCAATGTTGACACCCTGTTCCTATTAGGGCAACCTTGAGCCAGAGGTGTCCAAAATAAGAACTCAAACTGCAAACAAACACATTATAAAGAACTCTGCAGTTCTGCTCCAGGATAGGGTCAGAAGTCAATTAGGTCAGGCTGAGATAAAGACAGAAACCTCATAAAAAATCAGAAAGTTTCCAACAAACTGAAAGATTTCAGGCATGTTTAAGTATGCAGATATTTAACTTTGAAATGCAGAGGATATCTTTTTCCTTTTCTTGATCGTGTTCACTCAAAAATCTTTATTTGAAGTTGAAATAAAATCAATTCCTCCTCAGTGTCATTCTTTTGAAACCTAGGCTCAATTTGATGGCTTGTTTGGATTTCTTGTTTGGATATCTTTTATTAAGAAAAAAAAGCTACTATGATTTAGAACTCCTTTTTACATACATACAGATGTATATATATATTTCCTGGTAAATTGTGACTTGATATAGATATGAGATGCCAGATTGTTGGAAGTAAAACAGAAATTGCACTGTGAACTGCCATACCAGCTGGTAACCACATTTTCTAGAAAATCTGTGGGCAGGCTGTCTTGAGAAAACAGAATGGGAGCTAAAATTGCTGCTATTTTTGTGTGATAAGTAGATAACTGAAAAGGCAAAACACAACAATTTCACTTCAGAAGTGTTAGTTTTCTAACCATTCTTTTTTTTTTCTCTTTACATTGGCTTTGCCACAAAATGCTTTGTTCACCCTTTCTAGCTTACATATATAAGTCTACAAAATTTGCCTTTCTTATTCTATGTACCTTGTTCAAACAAGGCACAGTCCCCCAACACTATGTAGTAAAGAAAAGAAAAGAAGAGATGGCTGCTGAGCTCAACTTCAGTACTTGCAAGACAGCATCTTTTTTTGGAAATCATACTGCTTTTAACGAGAAGCACCACAGCACTGCTGCCACGTTTGACTAACGTGTGGTTTTTATAGGAACAACTTGATTCCTTTTTTTAGCATGAAATACTGATTTCTCCATTCAGAGAGCAAGCAACCCTTTGTTTCCTCTTCAAACAGCTCAGTTCTGAATGGATCCCCAAAGGGCTGGAATGGCCCTGTCATAGCTTGTGAAAAACTCCTCGACTACCTCACCTGCAACTCATGCACACGAAAATAAACCCAAGCATTTAACTTGGGTGGGAGGCCATCCTTGTCACTGAGGGCAAAGAAAACATTTGGAGACGTTTGGAACGTCAAACTGTTTGAAGGGCACCACACAATGTCACAGAGGAAAACAAGGGCTGGTTTAGCATCCTCTTGGATTCACCCCAGAGCTGTGAACGGTGTCACAAACCCCCCAGCTCGTGGCTTTCTCTCACAGGAGGACTGAGCCTGTCCATTCATTCTCTTCTCCAGGCTCTGATCTCTGCTCTGTGCAACCCCAGCACTGCCAGGGGAGCACCCCCAGAACAGCAAACATGGGATGGAAAGGGATAAAAAGCAAGTCTGGGCTCTAAGTGTCTGTCTGGCCACTGCTCCCGGGTCACTGCCAGATAAACAGTGACAGACTTCTGGCACTCAGAAGCAGGTGGGGAGGCTGTGATAAACCTTGTTTGTCCAGGTGCAAAGCTAAAAGTGGTTTTGATGTTTTTCTTCAGAAAATAGCAAGGCAGCTCCATAGGCTCTCCCCTCTGCCTGGCTGCAGGGCTTTCATGGATCCTCACCATCCCATCCATCTCTGGGAGCTTTGCAGGGTTTAAGCTTGTTGAGGAAAACCCTTTTTCAATTTAAACAACATGAAGAAAAGGCTACATGAATACTGTACCTTAAGCCTGGTAACAGGGTAGATTTGCTGGGAGTAATTCTTCCCCAGCAAAGACAGATGGCTGAATGGGGTGAGAGAGGAACGTTTGCCTCTTAAGCATGATTTCATTATTATTTTTATTATAACTTGAAGAATTGACTGTTAAAGGCACAAGTTTCAGGGCTTAGACCATGCGCAGCTGCTGCTGGAAGCACTGTGAAAAAGTGATAAAGGATGAACCAGAGCAGAATAAGGCAAAGAGACAAATCAAGGTTGTGCTCTGGAAGTGTAAATAAATGTGAAATGCAAAGGGATTTCATTCCTGAAGTTTTACCAAGACTCTGAAAATTAAGAGAGGAAGATAGCATTTTCTTTGCTGCTCCACACACACACACAAATGATCTGCCCTTTGAAACTCCATTCATTTTAGTGAATTTTCCCTCTTTGCAGCACATAACCCTGCTGACACATAGCACCTTGTCTGGGCACCCAGCACGAGTGCAAAGTATTGCAGAGGGAAGTGTTTCCTTCCCATGTGTGCAAGAGGAGTACTGAGCAATAAGGATCCACAGAGGGGGCTGAGGTCTCTCCTAACACCCAAAGTGTGGCCAAAAAGAGCAGAGCCACCTGTTTTGGTAGGAGGTGAAGCTCATGCTGAGGGCAAGGGAGCAGGGGCCAAATGACTGCTCTGGCGAGTCGTCATTGATTTCTGCTTCTGGGAGCAGTGCAGCTTTTGTATTCCTCCCATCTTAAACTAGGATTTGAGGAAAGCTGCTGTTTCTGAGGACAGTCTGGGCATGGAGGAGTTTTACACTGGTTTAGCAAACAAAAGACACTTTAAAAGTAAAATCTTTGAAGGGTATCAGGAGTAAATCCCCTTGTGTTTAACACTGACCTCTGGAACAAGGAATACTGGAAACAACTGCTCTAGATTTATCCAGTGGTCTTAAGGGGCTGAAAGGCATTTAAGGAACAGGCTCCTGCCTTGACTCCTGCTTTCCCAGGCCTGACGTTGGACTAAACCTTTGTCAAAAGCCAGGCAAATATAAACTCACATCACTTCATCTTTAACTCCATATACTTAATTACACATAGAGTTAGCGAGCTAGTGTGTTCTAGTTAAATTATACTGACAGGCAAAACTCTCTGTAGCATTTAATACAATTGAGCAAATGTTTTCTCCCTGTAAGTGCCTTGGGAGGCAGAGTAGGTTAACTGAGTTACTTACAATGTGAAAAGCACATGTAGCATGTCACCAAATATATTCTGAGCTGCATAAAAGATGTGCCATGTTCTAACAGCTCTTTAACTCTTGAAAATTAGAAACACCTGCCCAGTGTGCCTCAATGCTATATTCATTTGTCTGTGAATATTTATAAGCATTTAAACTACTAATGTTGTTGGCATTGTTAAATCTTGATTGTGAAGTTTGTAAATATTCAAAAGAAGCAGATGTTTACTAATCCCATTTACCTTTAAGGGAAAAAAATGTAAAACTGGAACGAAAGCAGATTGTTAAACTGTTTTCCCAACAGAAACAACCAAAATAAATTACTGCAATCTGAAGACTATAAAGAGTGACTTCAAAGGTCAAAGGATTAAAGACAGTCTAAACCATGAAATGCATTTTATTAAATTAATAAAACATATGATTTCGCTAACCTAATTACACGGACAAATTAGCTGGAAAGGAACTTCAGAGCCTGCCACGGCAGCTTAGCGCCGGCTGCGGCGAGGGTGCAGCAGCCCTGACCCGGCTCACACGGCTCCATCCTGCTCCGAGCCCTCTCCAAGGGCAGCGTGCAGGGAAGAGCCAGGAGCTGAGCAGCTGCCAGGGCTCTCCTCTGCCTTCAAAGAACTCGCTGCTGCTCCGGGACCCGAGCGCCGGAGCCGCCGCAGCCGCTGCCAAGGAGGCCTACACTTGGCTCTGCTGAGTAACCAAAACACTAATTCAGCTCTCTCTTCATCTGTTTTAAATCATGCTTTTAAGTGTATTTATGTGATAAAGAATTGAAGCTGTTTCTTTTGGCCGTCTAAATAATTGGGACACTCTCCTTTTCAAATAGATTGACATTTGAGTACAACAAGCGCATTGAAAAGTGAGTTTTGGCTCACAGAGCCTTGAATTTGCTTAACTCTTTCAGAGCTTAATAGCAGCTTTTCTCAAAGCCAGGTTTCTCAAGGAAATATAAGCCTCAGAGGGATCAATCCTGTTCCCACAGAAGCCAGAGAAAGTTTGATTTAAAGTGATCTCAAAAAGAGCACTGTAGCATGGACTATTTTACTGAAGAAACGATTTCTTCACAAAAGATTGCATTATTCCATCTATAAAGAAAGTCCACTCCCAAACTAAGTGGCTGAAAAAGCTATCGTTTACTCAAAAGACATCAGCAGGGATGACGAAATCTAGGGGAAAAGTACACCTCAGCTGGGTGGTGATGTCTCAGGAGACAGCAGCCCAGAAAAACGTGACAGTGCCAGGTTTTACAGGATGGCTCTCATTAGCTTTAGGAAAGTTCAGACCCACGTTCTCTCAGTTAATTCACCTGCACAGATAGAGCTGGAAGGAACAGCTCCTTCTGCTGTGACATTAAACGTGGCAAGGTTATCATTTAATACACCACCAGTGAAGAATTGATCCATGCCCTTGGAGGAGGGGGTGGGGCTCTCCTTCCCCATACTTTACAATTTGCTTGGGCGACACTGGAAACAAATCCTTAAAATTTCTTAAGTAGAAAAACTTCCCAGTGCCACTCCCAGTAAAATGAGTTCAGATTTATCCTCCTCCCTAAGTTCAGTTCTCTACAGATGTGTGTTTTACTGATTTCCCCAATCTCTATTTTAGGGTTTAAAGGTTTAAATTAAAAAAAAAAAAAGTATATATATAAAGAAAAAAAAATTAGCTTCTGCCATTTTAACTTAATATTTGTTCCCCAAACTATCACTATCTTGTGACAGTAAAATAGCATTTCACTTCAATACCACTGACACCATGTGCTCCCCTCAGAATTCACTGTTTGTGATGAAGTGATGCAATATCCCTAGAAATTGAGAATTAGTGCTGCTTCCAATTGAGAGAATGTTTTGAAAGGTTCCCCTGATTACTGTTTCAGTCTGCATATAGGTCTTCACACAAAGACACACTTTTTTATCTGTTTCTTTTTTTGTTTTTAATCCCAAATTACATTCTAATCTGTCATCAGCTTTGGATAGGAAAGGAGAGGTCCATCATTCCAATATTTTTGATTTTCAAGGTCATGTAGCCCAAATCATAAAGAAGAAGCTCTCTTGGGTCTGTGCAGCAGTGGCTGAATATGTAAACAGATCTGGAAACAATTTCAGGCTGATTTATTAGGGTTAACTTTACACAGAATTGAGATTGGTTTTTTTTTTTCCTAAATACAAGTAAAACTGAAAAGAAAAATAAAAGAAAATAAAACCTTCACTTTTCAAATGATAGTACAGTAGGTTTTCACTTCTGCAGTCTCATCTGGCTCTGTTTCCCCATGAGGAGTGGTTTGGGCCAATGTGTCCTGAGCCAGGAAGATCCTCCAGGGATGTCACACCAGATCCTCTCCTGCCCACAGGGACCACAGCAGTGTGCCAGGACAGAAGAGGCACTGCCTTCTCAGCATCACACAGGTGCCAGATCTCTCTCCAGGGAGTTCAACCCCACCTTTACCTGTCCTAACCAACCCTGGCTCCTGTCTCTGAGCACCCCTGAGGCAGCACGAGCCCAGGCTCACGCAGGTACCCACCAAAAGTAGGTCTTGCTGCCCCACACCACAACACGTAGCAATACCTGCTTTTGCTAATGGTTGCCCTTAAGGCACTGAGAAGATCATATTAATAGCAATTCATGTTGGGATGCTCTGAATCAGCAAGACATAAGAAAATGAAAATAGCAGCAGCTTTGCATCATTACAACTCTACCCCTTGTGGATTTTCTGCTAGTAGCAATATCCCTGAGCTGGCCTAGACTAAAATATTCTCCTCTTAATACCATTCTCCCTCTCTTCAACTCCTACACTCAAAGAAAGCTGAGTTTACTAAGTGGCACTACTTTCTTATTTTAATGAATGCATGCAAAGCATATTTATATGAGCACCAGAGCTCAGAGGTTTAACAACAAGCTCTCTCATTGTAGATCCCACACTCTGCTCACTCCTTGCACAGTTTGTATTCAAGAGAACCTCATACTACAAGTGCAAGTCAGAACAACAGCAAAACAACAATCTCTGCTTTATATTGCATTAGTTCTACCGACAATCTTCTTGCCACATCAGAAGGTTCAATCTTGGAATAACAGTGCTAAAACACAAAATAGCACCAGTGCTTCACAACTGCAGGACCCTCCCTCACTTTGGTGTATTATGTGTGAGGGTTGCTCTGTCAGGCCAGTGAGATGTTTGACCTTGTTTATCTGTGAGTGCAAAACACCATTCCCCATCCAGCAGAGTCACTCTGACCTCTGCGTGGAGCCTCGGTTCTCCCCCTGCAGCATAACAATGCTGCTTTGTGCAGCCCGTGTAGGGCCATGGGAGTCAGGATTTACTGCTCTGGCAATTTAATAATAACCTTCATCCTTTCTGGCTTATCCAGTTCGCATTCTAAAACAAAATATATAAAATGCCAGAACTTTTTCATTGCTTCTTCTCTCTGTTAACTGATCCTCATTATCACCCACTTTGCAAAGGTTTCTTTAGACCACAAACACAGGGAGGAAAACTCCAGAAAAAAAGTGCTTGTTCTGCTGACACAAAGTGAAGGATATAGTTTTAAAAGCTTTCACTGAATTGACTTTTTGTGCACCATGCAAGAAAAAACAGCTATACTTCACATCCTAAATATTTCTGTGCCCACATTCAAACTACAGAAAGTAAAGGTTACAAAGTCCCAACATCTGAAAAAATATATTTGAACAGTAATTTTCTAACCTTAATTCATTGCAGGTGAAGGCCTGATGGGCATTTAACTGGCATTTACAAACAGCTGAAGCAGTGGCTCTGGACTGCACAGGCCATTACATGGGAAAAGGATAACAAGAGCAGGGTGAATATTTCAGATTTGTCCCTGAAATGAGCTGAAAACCTATGATCCAATTAAATCAATAGAAAGCACAGCTGCTCCAGCATTCTAGGGCCCAAGCTGTAAATCTGAGCAGCAAACATCCAATCTTTTTTTTTTTTCCCTTGTGTTTTTTTCCCCTGTGGAGTTGCTTGCCCCTGGCACGGGGTGTGCATCGGGCAGCTCGGGGAGGTGCCTTGGCAGGCAGTGCTCAGCCTGGCCACCTTGGCTTTGGGGGCTTCTGGCAATGACTCCTTTCAGTTTCAGTCCTATGTGGTTTCACACCTCGACCCCACAAGCTCACTTTGAACTTGAGGTTCAAATGCATGAAAAATCACAACAGTCAAAACCATTGCTTATTGTGGGGGAACAAAGCCTGAGTGCGTAACAGGTGGTTTTAAACAAAAAAATACAAATTAATCTCATCTTTTCAGTTAAAACTTCCTTATAGCTATGAAAATTGAACATTGCTACTCCTCCCTTAGCTTCAATTAGGCAGTCTCCTACTAGCATTTTGTTTTTCCCTGTGTTGGATTCTAAGAGTAACCAATGAGTTTCCTATCATGGCTCTTCAAATGGGCTCAGGTAGGACACACAACTTCAGTAAGATTATTTTTTAATTACATAAGGCTATAAATAGCAATCCTGCTCTGGACTTGCAGGCAAATCTAAATCAACATTATGCTAGGTCAGTCCTTATGTTGCATGTACTTGATATTTATATCTGTAACGTTGAGACTGGGAAAGGAATTACATTTATAAGTAATTAGCCAGTTTAATAAACATCAGTCAAGGGAAGGAACTCAAGTTTAAATTCAAGTCTATTTTTCTGGCTTCTAATGCCAGAAGAAACTGTGTACATTTGGTTTTCCCAGCAAAGCACACAGGCAATGACTGATAACAGCCATTTATTCTATCTCAGCTTGCTATGCAAGTATTTGCCTAGGACTTAACCCTATTGAATTCCAAGTAGTTTTAGAGTTTTTCTGTGGAGAAGTTTTAACCTCTCTCGCAGACAGTCCTATTCCAGCACTCTTAATGCTGCTTTGATAACAGCAAAGCACTGGGCTGCTTGTTTTGTGTAGTTCAGAATAACAAAGCACTTCAGCAAGCTGTGAGTGAATGCAGCTCCATCCAGCTCTAACTAGAGCCTGATATCTTGCATGCTTGTATTTCTGCATCTGATCAACACATCCGGCTTGGGGACTGCATGAAAAAAGATCAGTCACTTGAATATATAAAATGCCACGGGATATGAAACCAGTCATCTTCAGGCAAAAAATAAAAAGTGCTGTTCACAAAATAAACTCCTGAACCAAAAGCCAGGCAGGCAGCTACATCTTTGCTAAACTGTGAAACTATGACTTCTGAAGAATCACGACCTCCTCCTGTATAGAGCTGCCATTGGAGAATTTGTTCCAGCCTTTGCATTCAATATACACTTGCCATGTATTGATTTTTTTTTTTTCTTCAAAGCTAATCTTTTGACTTTCCAACTGCAAAGAAGAAATATTGTCAGACTGATTATGAGGAAGCTCACTAACAGTTCACGCATTTGATGCTCTGGCTATAATGTTGTACAAATCTAATGTCATAAGTCCTGGATCATGTACAAATATAGAAAACAGCATCAAAGATGTAGCTTTTCCCTGGGTATTGGTCTTTCAGCTTGCAGAAGACTCATTCATTTCAAAACATGCTGGAATAACTGACTGGCTGCACTGTAACCCATAAATGCCCTTATACACAAGCTTTTGTAGGACATTATTAAATGCCTTGAAACATTTTAAAGTTTTATTATAGTGTTTGACATCAACAAGGCAATTAGTGAGACCTGAGACCATGTACTGGTCAGACACAACTGACACCAGAAGCACTTTCTAAAAGTCAATGGTTGTCTTGGGTTTACAGGCCAAGGGTATGTCCACAGACACTTTTTCATTTTCATAACTATAGCTAAGGCTTTAAGGAAAAGCCCAAATCAGCTTAAATCACTCGTTTCTGATATAAATAACAACAGGGGAGAGGAAGAATGGAGACAGAATCATAGAATGGTTTGGAACGGACCCTGGAGATCATCTCCTTCCAAACCAGGGGTGCCACTCACTAGATCAGGTCTGACAATAATATGAGAAGAGGAGTGAATCTTCCCCCAAACTAGCAAAAGCCTAATAAACAACAAACATATCATTGTATTTTAATAAGGCCTTCCTCCAAAGATATCAGAAAGCAGTTGAAAAGTGCCAAATACATCCAAGACTGCCACGAAGAGTGCCAGGGGCCACGGAGAGGAAAACCAGTGCTACAACTTCTACCCAGAAGAGCAGAGTCATTGCTGAAGGTACAGCGACACATCCCTGACATCCAGCCGGGCTGTAAGAGACATTTCAGAACTGACATCCACAAAAAAGCAGGAGGCAGGATTTCATACGTGTCCTGTTGTGCAGGGGCAGGCAGGAACAGGCATTTCCCAGCCCTTTCAGATAGCAGGAGCTATCTGTAATCAATGCTACTGCCATGCAGCTGAGCTGGCTTTTGGTGGCTGACATATGTTCCTAATTTGTTTCCTGCATAACCAGAAGGTGTGTTTACTGCTAAGAAATCAAGTTAGCATTTAAAAAGCATAATTGTCTTTAAAAAATGACTTTGCCATAACTTTCAACAAACTCAGAATAGACTGGAAAAGAAACAAGGACTGCTGTAGCTTATTAAGGTTAGCATTTTATTGAGCAGGTGGAAACAGAAGTCAGTGGTCTGTTCTTAGTTTCTTTCCTCTCTGACCTCTCTTGGGAAGGGATGTATTCTAACAACCAAGTAACAAATTTATTCTGATATTTCGAGGTTTTTTTTCTGGTATAATTCTGGTTAAAGGTTTTGATTCACAATAGTTGAGATCAAAACCAGAAACATGAGTGTCCTACAGGCTACAAAACTGCCCTACTTAGTTAGAAAGCCAAAGTTTATAAAGTCAAGCTGAGACTGAAGCATCTCATAACTGCAAGACATTAAATGTGAAATTAAGTGACAGATAAGTAATCTAACAAGACAATCTCAGCTACAAGAGTTTATTCACCTCTGCTTTTCAGAGTCACATCTCCCTATAATTTATGGCATACAAATTTTCACAATTTGATGCAATACTTACATTAGTTTAATCAAACACTTTCAGAGTGCTTGGTTCATTACTTGTGTGGCACTATATCAATTGCACTTTACTTACTGCCCTAATCAAAGAGTATCTGAATTCTTTGGACCGGACAAATGGGTATAGATTTTACAGGAACCCAACAAACTAAATGCATATGCATTATTTTAACTCTGAAGCATTTATATTCCCCCATAGCTCTGATTTCTAATCCAAATGGCTAATATTATTCACTGAAAAATCATAGTACAGTAATTTAAAGGGATAATAAACACATAACACAATAAATAGTAACGTTCTAAGCTCTTGCTATGCCAATAAAGCTGTGATTCAGTCAAGTTCAACTGTGGATATGGAAGTAAGCCATCCCTAGTCATCAAAATGAAAAAAAAAATCCTATCAAGACCCATTGATTTCAGTGGGATTTAAATACAAGTTTAGGTTCTGGATGGATTAAAGGTAAGCACACTCCTGAACCAGAGCCCAAGGACATAGACACTGAATGATGCCAAATCCCCAATGTCACTTCAACTATTTAAAGTTCTTTCAGTGAAATCTTGTCATTTCCCTGTGCACAAATCCTTTGTGCCCATCACCCATGGCAAAGGGTGTCAGATCCTGGTATTGCTCCACTTCTGCTCCAGACTATCCTAGTGCTTTATCTTGTCAATAGCCTATAGTTATATATCACAACATTCATTTTATGTTTTATTACCCTACCTAACCAGCACTATGCTGCAGGATCAGAAAACCTTTACAACTGCCATTAAGTTTGTCTAGACAGAGGGTTTTTTTCCTTAATTCTTTTCATTACAGAATATCCTTTATTTTCCTGTAATGACATCAGTTCACTTTAGAAGGACACTCGTGCACACCGGGGCTGACACACATCACACAGGAACTATTGGAGAAATTCTTGCTGACTGAGGTGTGTTCAGATACAGTTGTACGACATGAAAACACACTTCTTAAAACATTTCCCCTCCTTTCTTTCCAATATTCAGTGACAATCTCTGGAGTACTGCTGCTAGCTGAGCTGGAGTCTGCTCTGTATCCTAAATCCAAGCTCAGAACTTGCTGTGCACCAAGCAGGAGACACAAGAAGTGAGACAGGCAGGGGTGTTGTCCTTGGAGCCACAGGCCCTTTCCAAATCTGCAGTGTGGGAGAGCTGTGTGACAACAGCCATCACACTAATGCCAAAAGGACTTCCCAAGATGGGCTCTGTACAATTGTTTAAGCAGTTACTAGTGTTTTGCACCCAAATATGAAAAAAATTAAACACATTCAGGACACTTTTGGTTCCCGTACCCAACTAGTCTAGAGGATCTAATAAGGGGCAGCAAAAATTCAACCTATTTAACCATATATTTTAGCTTCAGAGTATTTTGCACTTTTAGCATTTTTGAAAACATGTATAGTCCTAATGTCAGAGCTATTTTTCACATACACCAGCAAATATGTTTTTGAAGAAAACACAAGAAACAAGGGGTGGGAGGAGGCTGAGCAGATTTTACCCCAATATAAAATATTAGTATTAGTCAATGAGTTATTGAAAATCAATATTAAATAAAAATAGTATTTGTTGTGTAGCTTCAAGCGGCATCCTTTATCTTAATACTGCAGCTTTATGAGTCATTTAGAAGCTTTATTGTACCAATAGCAAAGCTAAAGGGGTTAATTCCTCTCTAACAAGGGGCTCTCCCCCTTTTTCCCTTTCCCCCTCCCTCCCCTTTTTGGCTCGGCCTAAATTTCTAACACCACCTTACGAAATGCAGTATACAGCTTTTAATTGTGCCCAGAGGCAGTACAACTTCAGAGAGGGTTTGGAGCAAGTGGCAGAGGATTTGCAGAACAGCTGTGTTCCGGGAACATGTGCAGGAGCCCCGTCAGCACCTGCGCCCGCCCCTGCTCCACATCTGGGATTAATCACCCCTTTTAAAGGAATTAATACTCTTAACGTTTTTATTTTATTATACCTGTAGGAACACGATGCTATATTAAAATCTGCAGCTTATAAGTAGTATTTTGTTCGAGCCGGAGTTACTGGGGGGAATAAAACCTCCCTGCGCTTTGCCAAGAATGAATTGTTTTAATATCCCAACATTCAATATTATTTATTATTAAAGTCGAGCGCTGCTTTGGTGAGTAACTGGCTTTTTCAAGCTTTAACCTACTTTTCCCCACTGAACTCTACCTTACAGTTCCAACACTTGCTGGAAATAAGCCCCCATAGTTCCTCCCCCATCACCGTTTTCTCAGTGTAAAAAAAAATAAAAATCCTTTAAAAAAAAAATCCTTTAATATTATTTAAATGTCATTCAATTCCAACAGCAGTGTTTGCTTACAGAGTTCAGACAGCACAGAACCATATTCATGCATGAGTTATGCCACATTAACCATTTACGATAGATTTTCATGTTAATTCTACAGGGGAGGAATCATATTAGATTTGCCCATTTTGTGTAACTCATAATGGAATTCAGCAACATGAGTCCAGCTCATTATAATGGTGGGGACTAGAGAGGGAAGCTGAAAAGAAGAGGAGGGAAATCAGCTCTGGTATTAATTCATTAAAACACAGAGATTTCCCAAAAGTCAGACACCTGAGTGAACTCTTCTGAGGTAGAGCCACAAGGAGCTGACACTATTGCTGATATTTTGGAGTGAACTAGAATTCAGTTTTAAGAGTGTCTCTGAATCAACAATTTACCCAAAAATCTGACAGATCAACCCATAAGCAATATAAAATTACACTGCTAATACTTTCTGTATTATTCTATAGAGCCAAAAAGACATAGTATCAAACCTTGGTTAGAGATGCAGTGAGTATGACAGGTTTGTGTCTTGTAATACACCATTTATCCAAGAATTGGAACAGAGATATTTATCCCTCCAAATCCTTGGGTAAATACCATCCCAGATTTCTCAATGCATAGTTATTTAATTTGAAAACTTAGTCTGAAAATTAGGCAACTAATTACAGCGTCCAAAACTGGTGCATTTTGCCTTAGGAATAATTTTCCCAGTCATATCTACAACACGGTCCTTTTGTATCTCATAATTCAGTTGCTTCACCTTGTTCTACTGAGCTGGAATTGCTCAGCAGCAAAATGGTTTTGAAGCCAAAGCCATATTGGTCACAGCCACTCTTGGACAATTTTTCTTATAACTGTGAACCTCAGCAGCCTCCTGGTCCCATTTATCTGTTTGGGTGCCTTCCTCCTGATGCAGACAGACTGCAGCACAAGACTAATTGCATTTTTGGCTTTCTATGCTCAATATCTTTA
The DNA here is from genome assembly GCA_013397245.1 of Thryothorus ludovicianus. Lineage (NCBI taxonomy): Eukaryota > Metazoa > Chordata > Aves > Passeriformes > Certhiidae > Thryothorus > Thryothorus ludovicianus. Next base: position 1,257,916 of record VZTB01002865.1, on the reverse strand, counting down.
CCACCTTTGCTCAGTTGTTCTTCCAAGCAGATTTTTCTATTTCTGTCATAGTGCACAATATATTTGTAGTGACTGTAGCCCTAAAAAACCTAAGTACTTAATGAAATACATTAAATTAAATACCTGTTTTGAGAATTACCACGCTCTGCCTGAATATTATTCACATTACATATTTTAACAGGGAAGAAGGGAAAAAGGCAAAGCTAGTTACTCCAGCCCAAGCTGGCAGAGCAATCTTCCTGACACACTGAATTTCTCATTCCCCCTCACCTTGGGAACAGCCCCCACGAAAAATCCACTCAACTGCTCAGGATCCCACAGCGCCCTTTTTGGGGGACTTATCCCTTCTTACAGAGGCGTTGAATATATGTTCTTAAATTTAATTGTTATTTTTTACTATCCTAAGATGGTTTTGTTGCGAGGGCATGACAGATGTGTGTTAATTTGTGCCTTAGTTGGCTCCTGTCACCCTGATTTTAATGGAGCTGAACAAGTTCATATGCCACTATCTAACTCACTGAGAAATCATAATCAGGCTGATTTATGCAATGGGCAAATCCACCCCTCACACTGAACCTGCAGCACAGGCTTTGCAAAAATGGAAACACATGCAGGTATTGCTGCCCACACAAGCCAAGCTACTGGAGAAAAAAAAAAGGAGATTGAATTAAATCAGTAAATGCACAGTTGCACAGTTTTGGTTTTGGAGCCAAAGGACACTGCCTGTCCTAAGAGGTAATTCCCTCTCCCTTAGCAGGAAACAAAAACTGATGGGCAGGGGCTGGGACTGGCTGAGTATAATTTTAAATACTGATAACTGGGGATGGGGAAAGGGGTGAGCAGAAGCACAAAGAAGGATTCCTCTCTTTCCCAGGTATAATGGGTAGGTGTGGTTGTTTTTTTTTCCTTTGCTTTCCTGGCTGCTGTTGGGATGCACAGGGAGGGAGCTGGCCCTGCTCTGAGCAGGACAGGGGACGAGGTGACCTCCAGAGGTCCCCTCCTGTCTAAATTTTTCTATGACTCTAATCAAAACCCTCAAGAGCTGCTGAATCTGGCAATGCCAAACATACCCAGGAAATGTAAAATTAGAACTGATTAGCAAGACGTTTGTAAACCAGAAGCCTCTGATGCCATTATATGGCCATCTAATACTTGGACAGAAGCCTTTGCTGCCTGAAAAATGTTGGATGAAGCAGACTAATTGCAAAACACTATTTGCTGCACTGCCAGCTTTTCCCTATGGAAAATAAAATTGCAGAGATCCTGGGAACTGGTAAATTTGCCAAGCTGGAAGTCAGGTGGTTGATTTAGAAAACATTTTGGGGTTTTTTTAAGATATCAGTAATTAGATGGAAAAATGTGAAGTAATTAGATGGCAAGTTGAGAAGTAAAACTACACCTTAGAACTCTAGGAATAGATTACACAAGAAGCAATGTTTTCAAAAGTACTAAAGTGATGTAGGAGCCTGTATCTTGCTACTAAAAATAAGGGCCGTGGTCCTCAAGGCATTAAAATAGCTCTGCACTAAGAATTTATGTCAGTGTAACAAAATTGTATTTGGACATCATCCTTTCGACAGATCTCTACAATCAAAAATCCCAATATGTAAAAACGTCCTGAGGAAAAATGCTTTTAGAGTTAAGGAACTCCTTAAAGTTCTTTTTTTAATCATTAGACACTGTAGCTAAAATAAAAGTGCCAGACCCATAAATTATTGCAGCAGAACACCCTAAAATTTAGTCTAAGTCACACTTGAAAATAAACTATTTTTGTGCTTTAAGATATTTTACCAAAGAGCAAGATGAATGCAAATAGCTTAATAAAATGCTTTTAAAAACCCAAGAAGATCCAGAAATACACATATTATTTGTTTCCCTCCAAGGAAGATCCAACAGGAACAAGTGAACTCCACAACACCAAAGAGAAGTCAAAGATTTTAAAAGGCCAAACCACAATTTTTCCACAGTTTCCAGTCTAATCTCCAAGGTGTTTATTACACTTTTTTACTACTTCAAAGTAACAACACTTTTATTAATAGTCCAGCAGCCCTCATTTTTTGTTGGAAGAAGATAGAGTCACTCTTGATGGGAAAACACATTTATTCTGGGGCTAGTCATGGTCAGATTTACTCAGTGTTAATGAAGACACTGCTTCAAGCCAGAGGTTTATGGAAAAAAAAACAAAAGTAAAAAAAATGGCTGGAAAAGACTGACAGCGTGAAGATTTAGCTTCTGGTTTAAAACCAGTGGCAGAGCCCCATGCCCTGGGTGTTATTCATTTGTCAACAGCTTTCCAGCAAATCTCCCAAAAGCTCTGTTCCTGCACTGGATGGGGCAGAGAGCAGCTGTGAGGAGCCTGTGCTCAGTCCTGACTCAGGTGTTTCTCTCTGTATCCTAAAGGAAAGAAGCTGATTCATCATAATTTTCTCCTTATATAATAAATGTTATTTATCCAATCTGATGCATTTGTGGTTTAGATTCTACTTTGCCTGACCTTGTAATTACAGAAAGTACAGGTGCGGTTTATTTGTGCAAGGCTCGTGTTCCTGGATGTCTGGAAATGTGTGCTCCAGAACCATCTCATAACTCCATGATTCTCTCACTATACAAAAATAATTTTACAAACACTCAGCCTCTTCATGATTGTCACAATTTCTGCCAGAGAGAGCCCAGGGCTGGTAAAGTGCCAAGCAGGGCTTAAACATCCTCAAGAGCTTCAAAGAGAAATGCACACAATGCTATTGATGTCAGCCTCTCAGTTTAATACATGCTTAAATTCACAGCATTAAAAATAACCAATCAAGGGGTTTTCTTTGCCATGGCCACTCTAAGAGTGAGCCTGAAATCTGTGTTAAAAAAGAACACTACAACTATTGCTTCTGGAGGGTGTTCAGTACCCTGAAACTCTCAGCGTGATTTTCATTAGAGGGCAAAATGTTTAGAAAATTGTTATATGAAGTCCATAAATCTGAAGATGAATAATGAAAATGAAACTTCCCATGAAATGCCCCAGTGTTCATTTTATTTAACATTCTCCATTGGTGAAAATAAATTAAGAATGAACAAGACTTGTTTATGCCTGCCTTACACCATTCTCTGTGTTTTAATAGCAACTGCATATTAATTTATCAGGATCCCATAAATTATAATTAGCCAGGAGGATTAACAACATAAATCCTTGAGTTTAAAACCAACCTGGCCTGCTCCCTCTCCCCCTAGCCCTAAAGTGAAAAAGAGCCATAAAACCCATCACCGCTGTTTGATCCATTAAACTCATGAGACACTCTTATTTCAGCTGAGCTGCTGGAGGTAGAGGCTTTGCAAAATCTGTTTTAAAGTTACAGCAGCCTTCCTGGAAGTGAGAGAGAGCGTGCACAGGAAAAGTACATGGGAGATGACTCTTGCTCTTTCCACTGCATCACCAGCTGACATCAGGGAGGCTTCTCAGTATGCAGGAAATGGGCAAAAGATGTTACTAAGTGAAATAGGTGAGGCACAGAGGTATCACCTCCTGATACCTTTGCCAAGGTAAAAGGGAAATCCAACTGGAGTGGCCACATGTTTCACTGGACTGGGGAGCAGGAGGGAAGTGCTGCGGGTGGAGCAGATGCTCTGGGTTCAGGATGTCCCCCTTTCACTACAGTTTAATATCCTTAAGCATCAGCTGAGGGCAAAGCAAGTAACATCCCCACGGACCCGTAAATCAGCCAGGGCGTTGTACTGGTACTCATTATCCCAAACAATTTCAGGTGCTTTGGCAGCCATGCACAACCCATTTGTACATGTAATCAGGAACTTCCTCACAAACACCGACTTGAAAAACCACTTCCTTCCCCCTCACTCCTGAAAGATTTGCATGACAGATGTGAAACACTGAAAGCTGAAACTCATCAGTCCCACCTGAATGCTCAGGTAGTGCTGAGAGAGGATGATGCTGCTCAGCTGTGGCTGCAAGAACCCGCCCACACCAATGCACAACAAGGTGCATCTTGTCTTCCAAAAGGACATTTTAAATTGAAATATCTGCTAGTTCAATATATTAGGTAAACAACAGAGATGTTTCTGCCAGGATGTTTTTTTTTTGTATCAGACTGCTCTGCAAGGGTCAGATCACCATATGAGCCACCCAAAGAAAATCTTTAACAGGCATAAAAATTTATATTAAGTGTTCAATTTTTTTTATTTATTGCTTGAAGGAGTTTAGGAGCTTTTGAAGACACCAATCCTTTATTATCATCATAGCAGTGCTGCACACAGGGAGCAGGGATTATGGAGCAGAGCCAAAGCCACGTGGCTGCACCTACAGCACACACAGGAGCTGCACTCCTGCCCAAAGAGCCTGCAGCCACCAGGTCACCCCCGTGGTGTGAATAAGCACATTTCTAAACCAGGAAAGCAGTGTTGCCAAAGGCAGAAAAATACTAAATATGAGCCTACACCTGAGGGTGATGAGGCCCTGGCACAGGTTGCTCAGAGAAGCTGTGGATGCCCAAATGCTGAGAGTGCTCAGAGCCACACTGGATTGGGCTCTGAGCAACCTGGTCCAGTGGAAGGTGTCCCTGCCCATGGCAGAGGGATGGCACAAGGAAATATTTAAGGTTCCTTCTGACCCAAAGCATTCTATGAGCTGAAACAGAAAAGCCCCACAGGAGGAACTATCATTTTGTTAACGTCTACCTGAGCAAGAACATTTCAAAGACTTTGCTTGCATTGCCACCAGACAAGAGGGCATCTCCTGATGCATCCATGATCTGCTACCCTTCCTAATCTCAGGAATCTGTGAGATTATGTGGCATCTAGGCTTTGGCTAGCCAAATTCCCAAATGGTCAGTGGAAATGGCCCTTCTCCCTCCCTGACAGCTGGAACTGATGTTCCAACTTCCTGGCCTCAGAAACCAACAAATACAAAGAACCACTGAGAGAGCAGAGAGGGATTGCAATGGACACTGATGACAGCCCATGTCTCTGAGGGTGAGTTTAGGGACAGCTAAGGGTGGTAAACCCCAAAGCCAGAGCCTGGCTCTGCCCAGCAGCCCTGATGTGAGCAGGTTACCCCGTTTTACTCTGTTCACACCACACAGATCTCCCAAGCTGCATGAAACCCGTGACCTGAACCCGCTGAACAAATCTCTCACAATACTGTTGACTGAGACTATTTTTTCCTCCTCATGATTAATGTTTCAGGGTCTGACAAAATACAGGGGCAGCATTTTTTGAGCTTGATATCAGTTATCCAGGGAAAGGCTGCAGCAGGCACACACGCAGCAGGAGCAGATAAGGGGGCTCAGATCAGCGTGTGATATACCTGGTGCACCAGATGAGCTGAACATGACTCGGAGTACTTCTGCTCACTTCACACAGCTGATATTTATCACAGCTCCTTTCAAATGCTTATCTCCATCCTTTGGAGCTCACTTATAGCATGAACAAGGTGAACTCCCAGGTGGAACGAGGGCCCAGATGTGTCAGGGGAGGTTTCCATTCAGTAAAACCAGGATATCACCTGGTTTAGAGAGATAGGGGATACACAGCTCAGCAAAACGTGTTTCTGCAGCACTCCTATATGCGCAAGTAGTATAAATGCACTTAGTATGAGATACATAAACAAAGGAAAACAACAAACCCTTTTCTTTATGCATACACACATTATATATATATATGCATATATATCTCTTTTATATATATACACAGACACACAAAACCCTGCCTGACTCCTCTATTTACCTGTAACACTAAAGGTAGAGCAAAATAGCTTTCATTTTTCCTATTCCTCCTTCCTTCTCAGTAAGAGAAATGAGACCTACCAATTTAGACAGCTATGCTTAGTTGCCCTTACTAAGCACCAAAGTGAATGATTTGACTAAGATTATGCAGCCAAGGGGTTACACACCTCTCTTAATCAAAAGAAAACACAGCTGGAATATAAAGTATTTGTCCCCTTGTATTTAAGGGGACAGGGGGCGGGGGAGGAAATCGGGTTGTATAAAAGAAGAAAAAGTTTTTAGACATAAATGCAAACAGCTTTTCAAACAGAGGCTGGAAATAAGCATCTTCTTAAAAAAAAAAAAAAATCACTGCAGCATATTGTAAAGGAAGCTCCTATATTCATTCCATGAGGGAATAGGAAAGTGCACTCTCTGTACAAGGCTGCAGAAGACGGAAAGCTCTGTAAGCCCATCCCAACTCCCTTAATTATTTTAATTGCAGCAGTGTGATGCCAAGGTGCTGAATTACCCCCTCAGGCTCTGGCTGCTTAGCCAGGAGGTACTGAATTAAACTGTCAGAACATGCAGAAAAATTGCAATGGTGCCTGTCAACGGTATTTGTTAAGAGACACGGGTGAGGCCAGTGACTTGTATAGAAAAAGAGCTGCCAATGCAAAGTCGTCAAAGCACAGCACTGGAACTAATGGGGTATTCAGAGGTCTTGTTCTACTTCATTGGTTAAAGCCAACAAAACTCCTGTAATATTTGGGGCGGTTTGCTATTTATGGCTATGGTAATAAAGGCCAGTTAAAGCTGCAAAGCCAGCCACAGTTAGTGGTCCCCACTGCTTCAGTTCTAAATGGCTGAGGGGGCACTATTCCATCTCAAGCTCTGCCTTTAAAAGAGGAAAAAATTATAAAAAGAATTGGGTATTTAAAAATATGAAAAATTAAATGCAGAGTGGGCCACAGTTTTACAATACACTGTTCTAGTTAAAAATAACTACATTTTGGATGCCTTACCCAGATGATTTTGAATTCAGTTATGTCTTAGCTGAAAAGGACTGGCATACAGCTAGCAATATGGCCCAGGTTTAGCATCCTCTCTTCTTGACACGTGGCAGTTTCCTTCCACAGACACTTACCAAAGCCAAAGGCGTGTTTGATACCAAAATCTTTGTGACTTCTAAACCCACGCAAGTGCAGATAGCGATCAAAGCCACCTGAAGAAGTCCTATTTGCTGTGGCTCTGCATGGCTCCCTGGCAGCTATTTTTAGGAGTAAAATCCTGTGCTATTGAAATTGAAAGGCAGATAACAATGGCTGGAGCCAGCGCGTGGGCAGGTGCCACGCAAACACCTTCAGCTCAACTCGCGTGCCTTGGCTCCCACTGTTCAGTCCCCCACAGCACCCTGGTTCTCCCTGGCAAGGGTGAAGCCAGCTGGATTTTGGGATGGGAGCTGGCTCCAGGCGAGGGGCACACAGAGCTGTGAGCCAGCTGTAAGTGATAAATGGTTTATGCTTTATAGGCTGGCTAAAGGCCGAATACACAGGTCCATAGGATTTTGAGAAACCCAACTTCTCAGCCCTTCCATCCTTGAGGAGCTGAGCAGAGCCCTTCCAGAGGCTGCAGAGCCAGAGAGAAAAGGAGAATCTTTTTGTGTTTGACAAAACCACCTTTCCAGCATAGCAGGGAAGTGGAGACAGAGAAATTGAGCATTTTTCCACTGTAGGTGCTTGTCCCTGCCACTGACCATTCCAACAGCTCTCTGCTCAGACAGAGCTGCATCCCAGTTTTGCACAGTCTATAGAGCTTTGAGAAGTGCTGCATGTCCCACCTGGCTTCTCTGCTGGGCTATCTCCCAGCTCAGTGTGCTTACTGGGATTCTTCCTTAACAGGTCTCCATTGCCATAATCCTTATTCACTTAATGTGGTTTTCACTAAGAAGACAAGTTCAAGAGAGGTTAATGATCCATTAGTGTACATTTTTAGCTAGCTAATTTACATATTGAATAGACTGTATTTATTTTATTAAAACCAGGTCACTATATTCAGTGAACATATTCCTGACTGAATTATGTGAGACATCATATGGATTACACCAGAATTGTTCACAATTAATTTTTCCCATACATGAGATGTAGTTATTACCTATATTTCTAAAACAATTAAAACTGTGAATGTTCTCTTAAAGAAACGGAAACATTTGCTGCTATAAGAGCTTTACAACAGCAATGCTTTCTGAGCTGAAGGGTTCATTTCTGTAGTTCCTTTGGGATAAAATCCATACTACTCCTGGTACAGAACACAGCACACAGCCTTCAGGACAGCTCAGGCCAGGTCACAAACGATGTTTCTAAGCTATAGTTGTAACTAAATAGTGTTGGCCATGCAAAGATGCACCATCACAAACTCTTATTCCCTTCTTCCCATCTGGGAATTAAAGGACAATTTTCATTAACCTTAATTAAAGAAGTTGGTTCCTTTCAGATGAGGGTGACAATCCAAGTGTTCATTAAGCAGCTCAACCCACGCAATCCCCCCAGCATTACCCATGGCTCTGTTTCTCTGGCCCATAAATTCAACATTTTCTGTCACACACACAGAGGAGAAGGAGGGGTGATGACTCCATGGCTCTGAAGACCACACTCCACATCCATCTTTCCAGCTCAGCAGCTTCACCAGAGTCAGTCATTAAGCCACTGATATTCTCTTGGCATGCAGTTTACCACAATTCCATAGCCTGTCACCAACTTGGATATCTGCAGGACACGAGATATGGGAACTGCACCCTCAGTTGTCATGATCTCAATCACACAGCCAGGTCTGGGTGAGCCCAGTCATGCTCCATTTATCAGAGCACGAGTCTGAAAGGGAATCTTTGTTCTCCTGCACTGAGGACAAGTGACACAATGGGCATTTACAAATGGCGAAATTGCCCAAAGTTTCTAAAAGACAAACCATACCTTGATTACTCCATACTCAGAAAATGCCTTTGAATACATTTCTGAGCAAGTTTTCAGCATTAGCACTGTTACTTTCTTCTTGGGATAGTGGTGGCACGTTGTGAAATGCCTCTTCCATGTTCCTTGCCAACATCAAAACCTCTTCACGCTGCATTTTTGAATGTCATGTTCACAAGAACACGGGAGGATTTCTAGTTCTCAGTGGGAGAGTGTTATGTTTTTCCAAGTGCAAACAAAGAGTATTAAAACACCCATAGTGCTCATTATACCACTGCAGCCCACAGAAACAAAAGTAAGGATTCGATTTTCCACCACATAATGACTATATCCTGCACAGAACTGAATGAACTAATTTATTACTTAGGAAAAGTACTAATTGCTGGGCCCTTCTGCCTTTGGGTGCAGAGGCACACGCAGAGAAAGACCAGCTTCAGGGCCAGATACAAAACAGATCTGTCATAAAGGATCACCACCGTTATTCCATCAAATCTACCATTAGCTCAGCATTAGCCACAAAGAGCAAACCAACGACAAGCATCAAGAATTCAGATATTGTTCTGCAAGAATAGGAGAAAAATAGTACTAACATTTCTTGGAATTCAATTAGTCTGAAGCCTTGTTTTCAGTGCCAAATGAGGTGCATTTTTCTATTGAGTGAGATTTGTTTTCCAGAGTAAAGAGGGCATTGTCTCTGATAGGATTAGAAATCAAAATAGCTGAGTTGGATTAGCTACCTAACGATTAACAAAACAAACACCTTTTTTTTTTTTTTTTGTGCTGAAGACATGGAAATGTGGAGTGAAGGAGACTTCCTGGACCATCAAGTCTCATATCCGTGTTATTGAAGACACCACATCATATAACTCTTTCCACAAACATATCAGGCTTATCATAATCTGGAGTAATTTCTACAATGATGTTTTTAGCATGATAGCATCAGCCATGTGGACAGAAAAAGAAGTAAAATTTCCTTGATGCAAATTCTGTTTCCTACGAAATTTGCAGTCATTGTACCACAGGATTTCTGGGAAGAAATATCTTTGTTTCTTTCTGAAACAATGTTTGGAGATTTACAAAACCTTATTTTTGTCAATGACATACCAAAATCTGCAAAACATTACAGAGAACTGAACAACTTCATAAAATCCGCCTCTGAACTGCCAATTTAGCTTCATTTTATCAATTTTAAAAAATAATATTGCATTTAATGTGATCTTTATTGCTTGTATGGCCTTACTGGGAGGCTGATGTGGCACTGAAGCCCTCTTCCTCTTCTAACACTGCTGCTTCTCAAACCAATACGGAAGCTGAACAATCTTTTGTCTGAAAATCAAATTAGCACTTTCCTAAGGGTAGTGTAAGGCATTTGCATGAGTGTGAAAACTCAATCAAAAGTAAAGTTTGAGTGCTGGGCATTTATATCCCAGGCTTGCCAGAATAAAGCAGCATTAAGTTTCTCACTAAGACTCAGATTTGTAAAGATATTTAGATGCAGATAAGGTGCTTAGTGGTGCATTCAAAAAAGCCTAGGACTTTTCTGTGCTGATGATTCATTCTAATATACATTTCATTTACAAGTCAGCAGTACAATGTTGTGGTCGAAGTGATGTGGTAAAAAATAAAATACAAGAGAAAACAATAACTGAGGGTAGCAATCTGGGCATAACGAAGGCAACTGTGATGGTCCCAGTGGCTTTAATCCATACAAATCCATACAAATTCCCCTCTTTCAGACTTCTAAAGATTTCTTTTGCTAAAAGCAGAAAGCAATAGAAGAATTATTATATTTAATGACGTGCCATAGGACAGCTGTGTTTAGAAGAAAGTCCCAAGCTGATTTTCCTTTTCCCAGTTCTGTCTTCCAGCACCGAACTATTGAAAAATGAACATAAAAATTGATTCGAGGAGTTCTCTTTCTCTCCTGAACTTTGATTCAAATTTACAGTCTTCATGTATTTCAGGCTGATTCGGTGAGACCATGGCATGTCTCAGCTCTGAAGCTGCTTCTTGCAGATTGCAGCTGTAGGGAGAAATACGTCTACATATGAAGCAAAGTGATGGAGTGAATTAAACTCCAAACACAGCCTCCAGCTAATTTTTTAATAATCTGAGTGCAAAACAGGGCCTTGAGGGTAGGCAGAGCTTTTCAGTAAACCAATCAGAACTGGATTTTATTTAAACAACAGTAAAGTCAGTCCCAGAGAGCTCAGACACTTGTATACAAAGCAGCCGTGTCTCGCTGAGAGCCTGTACAGTAGCTCAGCATCTCAATTTCAATCACAGTTCATTCCCTGCTGGTAGTTTTTGTCTGCAAACAAGCTGAATGTGAGCTGACAAGGGCCCCCAGAGCAAATAATACGAGCACTGGAGGAAGAAACTCACACGGACACGATGCTGACAGTTGTGCAGCCAATTCAAAAGGATTGCACAACAAGAAGCCGGGTGCTGGGCTGGGGCTGACACCAGAGCACCAACCAACAGAGAGAGCCTGATCCAAGGGGATTCACCCCCTGAACCACAGCTCACCTGGGCACAGACCTTGTGTTAGCACAGGGCCAGGCCTCGGGTCTGTCTGTGAGGCCAGAGGAGGAGCAGGGCAGCTCTGCCAGCGTTCCTGAGCAAAGTTCAGCGTGGCTCTGTCAAGGGACTGGGTTGGTGTGAGCACGTCCAGCCTGCACGTCCTGCCTGCTCTGCAGTGGATCTGTAGAGGATGTACCTACAAAGACTTTGTAAATTTGAGTTATTTCCAGTGTTTTACAGGACAGGAGCTGTGCAAGCAGCCACAGTTTCTTCCAGGGATGCTGGTTTCCCCTCAGGGATACCAGGATGTTTTTATTCTCCACACCTCTTACCCACATTTCCTTACACAGGACTGTCCACAGGTGGGAAACAACTTCCAGAAGGGACCAGGATCATGATGCTACATCACACCAAGCAAGCAATCTGTCCTCTCTTTCCAGGAAATCTAGGATGGACACGTATCAAGGTAAAAGAGGTGCTGGAAACAGTCTACTGCTCATGGCAGTATTTGAGATTCCTGGCCTGAGAGCTGCACTGTGCTAACTGCACTCACGAGCTGAACACACACATCTCAGCACAGCTGTAGAATGAGCATCCTTAAGTTTGTAAAACATTTTGAGGCAAAACCTGCTCAATAAATAAAAGCCACCAAAATGACCAACTACAGCTGTTAAGACAGACCCAAAATTACTTGATGTAAGAGGATAGATATGACCTCTTTGGAATCTCCACTTTCCAATATCACCACCAGCTTTAAATAAGCTTTAAATATGATCATATTTACTGGTAATGGCATCTCTCCCTTACAGAGGGAATGTGGCAGATAACTGGAATATAACAGCTAGGGATTTACTGGAGAAAAAAAAACAACACCACTATACTGGGCTTTTTTTAGAGAAAATAATAATCACTCTATTTACAGATAAATCCCCAAAATAATTTGTGACCTTCAGATCCATTTATTGGACTAGTGATCATTATTGGATTTTTAATCTGAGAAAAAGAAAAACAGGTTAGAAAACAGTCTGTTGTTTTAGAGTTAATTTCTTGTAAGAGGTCTGATTTTAAAGAGTGTAGACAAAACCAGAATATAGACGTTCCTCTCATTTTCACTAAAGGACATGTGACATATAGATGCTGTCCTAACAGATAAACCTTTCTCTACTTTATGTCATTTTAAATACACTTCTGCAGCCAGCAACCCTAGCAGAGGAAAGGAACACAAGGTTTCATTCTGCACTTAGTCTGTACCTGCCACAGGAGCTCAAAAATCAGTGTACAGATGCTGCCTTTGGAGATGAGCTAATATCCTCTCTACTTTGCCTCATTCAGCCAAACCAGAGTTTATAAAACAACATTTTTTTATGAGATTTCCAGTAACATTAATTGTTGGTCACAAAACTTCAAAGGAAACCAGATATTTATAGCTCAATTCATGTTTCTCTCTTTTTTTTTTTTTCCACACACTTTTACCACAACACTTTCCAAGCCGGTTCCCATGAGCGCACTGCAAACAGAGCTATACCCGCTTCCTGCTGTGGCAGCCTCCTTAACCACTTCACTCCTGGTGCTTCTAGTGCTTTTCTTATTTTTTTTTAATTTTTTTTTTCCAGTTTCATGTCCTTTCATTGTTTTCCCCTGTGTGTCACGCTTGCTTTTTCCCACATTGCTTTATCATTCATCTCTGCTCTCTTCAGCCACCCGCACAATCATTCAAATGGTATGGGAAATGAACTATATATACAAAAATATATAGACATATACAAACACACAATCCCTGTGTGTATATATAGATCTATACACACAAGCTACACTGGGAAAACTTTTATTCAAAGGAAAAAAAAAAAATCTCCTTTTCAGTAGAAAAATTACTTGCTAAATGAACTCATTTTTATAAACATGGAAAAGGAAGGTGGAACGTTTTCAGATACATATATTAAATATTTCCCTATTCCTCTGAAGAACTGATATTCATAACCACTTATTTATTACAATGTAATCAGCATATTGATTATATTAAGCAATCCCTGTAAATCTCTATAAGCTGAGGTTAACAATGGCTTTTCAAATGCCATTAACCATCACCTTGCAGCTTTCTCTCTATTATGTACCATAAAGTTAATCATGTGCAAGACAGTTTTTCCAAGAGAAAAATCTGCTATACAGTGCAATGATCACCTTGGTATTTTCCTAGAACAAAGAAAAGGTCTTTCTTAAAGAGGAAAAAGTCCACGCCATCAAAGAATGAGTGCTGGGCAAGATAATCATGGGTTTCCTACAAAATTTCTCAGGTTATCTCTTTAGAGCCTAAATTCTTCAGACCTTTCTTTCAGCATTAAAATCCTTGTGCCTGTTATCATGAAATAGGCTGAGACCTGTGGTTCTGTAGCAGGTAAGGGGCACTGGTGTGAGGCAGGTGCTGAATGAACGACTCTCACAGAGGGAGAGTCACCCTCCCACCCTTCTCTAGAGCAGCTGCCTCAGAGCAAGGTGGTCCTGGACAGGATCAGAAGGTTTCAACATTTGGAAACCAGAGCCCCAGGATTTTCTGTCTTGGCTCCACCAAGGTGTGTGTGTGCTGTGCCCAGGCAGCAGCCAAGCGTGGAGGCCTCAGCACTCACAGGGGTTAATTCCTTACCCAATAATTCCTCCCACAAGAGGAAATGAGATACAGTGAGATATGCCACTGGCACGTGCAGGAGGAGGAGGCTGCTTATGTAAATGCAAAGATAGATCCATAAATCACACCATGTAAAGTCACTGGCCATACCTTACACAGCAATAACTCCTACAGGAGATCATTACCAGAGTCAACTACTGCATTACATACAGCATAACACTGGTGTCACACTGAAAGAAATTCAGCCTGCCCATAACATATTTTTTCATTTGCTTACCAAATCAATATTTATCTCCGTCTGTGGTAAATTGGACAAATTTATTTAACATGGACAGGTAAGCATGTAACATGAAGCAGGAACCTAATATTAAGTCTGCGTATGATATTCAGGAGTTCAAGCCCTGCAAAGCATTTCCCAGGGAAAGCACTCAGAAAAACATTTCAATTGATCTTTCCTCCCCCCTCCAAGTTTCTCTGGCAAGTGATTTGAAACATAGGTGCCAAATTAGGGTAGCTCTAAGGTTTCTATTACTATTTGGCACACTGAGGAGCCAGTGATTTAAGACAATATGAGATGTCCATTAGCTGTAACAATGAATTCAAACGCTTAGAAGCCAGGCTATAAATCTACCCTTTTGGAAAGATTAACTACTGTTTGCCTAAAGTTAGAAACTCCACCTTTCAGGGGCAAATGCATCCCTCCTGCTAGTTCCTGCCCATCCAAAAGCAGCCCAGGAGCTGCATCCCACAGGACCAGACAGAATAGAGAGCACAGCCAAAAAAAAAACCAGTTGGGAAATTCAGCCTTTGGACCCCAGCAATCCCAGAGGATTAACTGAGTGCAGGGAGAGGTCGGGTGCCTCTCGGCTGCTCTGACTCCTTCCTGCACCTCTGGGGCCACCCTGCCAGGAGACCTACCCAAAAACTTCTGGAGTCCAACAGTCAGGACAGTCTCTGAAGACAAATTATTACAGCAGAAAATCTCCAATAAATTCCCTTTCCCATCACCACAAAAAAAAGGAAAAAAATATCCTCTGGAGCTTATGTCTTTCTAGTCACAGGCCAAACGAGGCTTTTAATTCTGATTTTTGCTGAACTTGTGCACAAATAAACTCTGTGCCACAGGAAATGGTAAAATGAAGCTGCTCTGTATCTACATTGTCCAGGATGCCTGAAGTTCAGCAATCCAGTGTGCTGGACACTGGGCAGATCTGACTGCTTATAGCTGAGGAGTGGTGCAGTGCTGTGCCATGTGCTAGAGATGGCAGGTAGGAAGTGAGAGGCAGGGATGGATAAACAGAACACCGGGTAAAAAACCCCAATATTTCGTCTTCTTGATGTACCTAGATTAACAATATGTCATTCACTTATCCACAGGACAGCTGCACCATAGACCACAGCAAAAACTAGCAAGGAGTATCAATTTATTGCCTCCATTCAAATTTTGTAGCAGGTTTTGGCAAGCAGCTAAAGCTGCTAATATAGCACTTACTGTGCTGATGGCCCTAAAGTCATTTGTAATACCATAAAACAAATTTGTATGATATCCACAAATCAATTGCTCCGTTTAGATGTTATTTCTTACATAAACAAGTAACTGTGGTCTTGGCAAAGAGAATTTCAGATCCAAAATGAAAAAAAAAAATAATAAGGAGAAAAGGATGGAACTGCCCTCAGCAGTGCTCTCTCATCCTCTCACAAATTTCTTTTCCCAATGTCTCTGAAAGTAGGTTCAAAAGGAGTTTTCAAAATGCAGCTCTGCTGGGTGGTGCAGGCAGGTCTGTGGATGTCATCAGCCTTGAGATAGAGATGTTGGCAACTACAGCAAATGCCAACACAGAGTAGAAAATGAAACAGAATTGCACAGCCATGGAAAAAGAATAAACCCTCAGCACAAGGCCAAGAACACACAACCACTTCCTCTGAGAAGCTGCTACCCTCCTGTTTATGTTAGAACAAATGTTTGGGGCAGCCTTACCTCAATAGCCATGCTCACAGCAAATCTTTGAAGGCTTCAGAGAAAAAAAAAGGAAAGAAACGGAAAATATATCTTGAAATAAAATCAGCTAAAAACACTCTTCTGGAGGCAATAATGGTTGTGCCGTCAATGCTCAGCTTCTAAATTTTTGTGGCAGTGTATAAATGCAGGGGCTTAACCTCCTGATTTGCAAACATGAAGGAAAGGTTGCTGATACAAATTAGAGATGTGTAAAAACACAACTCCCCTGCCCCACACAGGGACTATGACAACTCAGGGGTGCATTGCTCACTGTTTCGATTGGAACGTCATTTGTCAAGCTATAAAGAAAAATGAGGGTGCAGGATTTCCAGGGCTGCAGAACAATGACATAACATCTTTCTGCATCCACGTTTTACAATCCCTCCCTGTGCTTCTCTCACGTTCTCCCACCACAAAGCAGCTCACAGATGATGATGTTGTAAATGTGGTGTTTTACAGCAGCAGCGAGTGGTTAACCAATGTAAATCCCACAGAGACAGCACGGGTGGGCTCCCAGGGTGGGGCTTATTTAGGGGTGAGTGCTTCTTTCTATGAAAATGAAAATTAAAAGCAACTGAAACCCACCCAATTTATGAATGGAAGAGATTTACTGGCAGTTTACACAAAAAATTAAAGGAAACATTGGGGATGTATATACAAAAGAGCAGCAAAACTTCACAGTGATGGTGAACAGATAACAACTTTCCTTTTGGCAATATTCCTACTGCACTTCCAAAACTTATCCACTAAGAAGTTCTATATTCCTACACTTATTCTTAAAGAAGAAAAAAGACATAATTTGCAATAATCACATTTTTAAAGAAATGTATATGGCAAGCAACAGTTACCCAACCTACTGCATAAAAACTTGGAAAAAAACCCAAAGACCAAATGCTGATACATTTTCCTTCTACAACAACTGTGGCTTTCACAAGGACAGTGAGTAAAGTGCTACCAAGTACTGTTTTTCACGAAGTCAAGCATAACCTTTAAGTTCTGAGCAGTATCTCCAATCAACATCGAATGATTTGGAGTCTCTCTAAGCTATGCATTGTTTTTCTTTTAATTAATTTCTCAGCTGAAAGAGTTTGAAAATCTGATTAAACTTCTTGATCAGACTTGTTCATGCCATGGCAACAAAAAAACAAAAGGGCATCTTAATTCCTTTGCACAAGAGTGGTGTTATGGTAGTACCTGCAGAGCTCTTGGGCACTTCTACAGAATAAAGGGTTGGTGGAAAACAAGTGAGAAAACAGGGTCAAAAACTGCTCCAAACAGCTAGAAACAGGAACAAAATGCAGGCAAATAAATAAATAAAAAACAAGAAGAGATATTTGAGAGATTTGGCGACATGAGTGAATGGTTATAGTCCAGAGAGAGCTGAGGGCAGACTGCAGCCCTGTGGCAATAGGACTCACTCATGCTGGGGGGCTGGAAAATAATGACCAGGGAAAAGGCAGAGAGGAGAGAAAATTGCAAACCTAGGGAGAAACAGGAGTGGGCTGTTGGCATTGCAAGCTCAGCTCCCACAACCTGCTCAAGTTGGGAGGAGAGTTGGGGTCAGTCCTGCCCCATCCCATCAACAGAGGGGGGCTCAGGCCTCTGTGGGGCAGGACAGAGATGGGGATGGACTGGGAATGGGATTTGGGGAGGAGGGACAGGCTCAAAGGGGCAGGACAGAGATGGGGATGGACTGGGAATGGGATTTGGGGAGGAGGGACAGGCTCAGAGGGACAGGACAGAGATGGGGATGGACTGGGAATGGGATTTGGGGAGGAGGGACAGGCTCAGAGGGGCAGGACAGAGATGGGGATGGATTGGGAATGGGATTTGGGGAGGAGGGCCAGGACAAGGCCCTGGTGAGCACAGCTATCCCGAGATGGTGCTGGCACAGGGAGAGGGTAGACTCTGAACTAGGGGGCATTTTAGTTCCTAAATGGAAAGTTTTACACTTTATTAAATCTACTTTTCCAGTTATCTAAAAGCATTAACGCGATTGTTAAAATTCACAGCTTCCAGTTACTAAAGAAATGTGATTGTTTTATCTGGATTTCTATTATATGAATAAAACGTAACACTGTCTGGATAAAATGGCCCCAGAGTTTCATTAAAAAATAACAGCCTAATTCCCTAATATGAAGTTATTTTAAGTGTTTTATTAATATTGTCTTCTAAATGCACATAAGTGTGATCCCCCTTTAAGTGCAGTATCTTTAGGGCTAGTTGTAATTGTATTTTTCTTATCAGTTGCTTGTGCCTGCATTTCAAATATTCATTGCTTACTTCAGGCACTTCACTCAGACAAGAAAGAGTGCAGTGAAAAACTATTTAATTTGGACACTATTTGAATATCAAACTTTTCAGTCCTTACTGCAACAGCTCTTGTCCCTATTAATAATCTCAAAGTACCACTAACAAAATTCCTAGGGTGCCTATTTATCCTGCCATAAGTTTCACCTGTTAAAACAAAACTATAAATAAAAATCAATGTGAAACATGAAAAGCCTGACACATGGAATGAAATCCTCATCCCAATCAAGTCCATAGCAAATTAAATTATGTGTAAAGGCTATGACTTGCCCCATCTAACTTTAGCATCTGCCAGGAATGCTTGGTTTGAGACCCTCAGTGGAAAAAGGAAAGAGACACCTCTGGGAAATGGAAATGGGAAATGGAAATTCCCATTTTTTTGGGTGCTGGCAGCACTTTCCCTTGGCCAGAGGGTGCCAAGAAGCCCAGCTCTTACCTGAAGTACATTGTTATCTAATATTGAATTGGAGGTATTTGGGCTGGAGCATATCAGTTAAAGGAGAGAATCACACTTCTTTTATTTAACTTGTTTTAAAGCAGAAAATGGTGCATTTTTCGAGGAGTAAAAAAAGGCTCAAGGAATTCCTGACACACGGTTATCAATGACAAGGAAGGGAGAGAGCCAAGAAAAGAATTTAGAGAGGCAATCAGTTCTTCCCTGGTGCTGGAATCAGAGCAGAGCAAACAGCAGCACAAACTGCACACCTAGCCTGGTCACAGGCATCACATTCCATGATGCCTTTGAATTTGTCTTTGCAGGGTCACACATATACAGCTGGGAAACCACAGGAGGGTGTTGTGATAATTTTACAGCAAAGTTATAAAATGGAGATGTGTGGCAAACATAATTTTTCTACCACTATCCAAATGCAGCTATAATTAAACATTATTTTTCCCCAGTGACTCCTCTGAGAGTCCTGTACTCCTGGAAAATTTTGTCCTCCTTATTGGAAACATAGTAGGTTGAAGAATCAGGGATTTTCTACCCACTCCTTTATATGAACTTTTCTGCATCTTGGCATTGTTTCAGAAGGACCAAGTCACCTGAACAGAGATGTTGGGCTAAAAAGGGTTTTAAACAAAACTTTATTTTGTGAAGTTTTAGCCTTAGCTTTGTATAGTAAATTGACTGATTATTGCTGAGTAGGGTTTTCCCTTTCTAGAGAGAATCCCAAAATCAAATTTACCAGGAGAAGGTGGGAAAAGCACAGCTCAGCATTCAGACAATTCACTGCTGTGAGTTGCTCCTGCCAGCAGCATCCCTTTGCTCTGGATGCCATGGTCACCTCCCCAGTCTACCTGGAGCCCCCAGGTAAATCCACATGCTGAGGCTGACTGGCAGATTAGGGCAGGTTGTAGCATGCAACAGTGTGAACAAAGCTAAAAACGTGGTTTAAGAGGAACATAAGAAAATATTATTCCACGGCACCTCCCACCCATGCAGAACCTGGTGTTATTCCGGTGGCTGTATCCCAGTCAGCACTCTGCTACCTGAGGGGCTCCCCAGCTTCCTGGTGAGCAGCATCCAGCCTCAATCATTTCCTTTTAATCCTTCCTTTGAAATGACACTCATTATTGACACTTTTTTCCTAATGGTTTGCAGCATTTTCTAACAACTTCACAAACGTCAATCACGCTCATTGCAGAAGCCCTATTGATTTCCTCCCTCGCACTGTATTTGGTCTCCTCTAAAGATATCCCACATCACATTGTGCAGGTGACAAACAGAAAAGCTGCTGCAGGAGCTGAGCTTTGGGGTTCTGCTCATTTCTCTAGAACACAGGATCTTCCTTCCTTCACATGACACTGCAAAGTCCATCCCTATCTCCAGGGCATTTGCAAGAACTATAAAACCCTCAGATCACAGGTGATTTATTACGTGGGAGTGACATCAACACAAAAATCCCTTTATTTTATTCTATATGCAAGCTTTGCAGAACAAGCATTGCTGCGTGTTGCACACTGGATTAAGGAAAGCCCTGAGCACACACAGCACCTGACAAATTAGTGTCTGGAACTGGGGCTTCCGATGGCTGCTTAAGAAATGCACATGTTCCTTAATGAAAACGGGTACTTGATTTGTTATTAATTTTTCACATCCTTGGACAAAAGCCAAAAATAATTCAGTGAATATCTGAAAATGGTATGGTAACAGTCATAGCTAGAACTATTTCACACATAGATAATTGCTGAGGAAGTTTCAAAACACTGAAAATTTTCTTCTAACCTGCATCCAAACTTCTATTTCTAACTCATATCTCAGCTATAAAAGCTGTACTCTTTCTTTTTTTTTTCTTTTCCTTTTTTAAATAAACTTACTCATTGGCAGAATTCTTAGTGGAAAATTTTGTGTCTACTATGGCAAGAGGAAAACCAAATTTCCTCCTGATGCAATTTGAAATGCTCCACAAAACTAGGTTTAAAAATGTGATATGAATGCATGTTGCTGCAATGAAAAATGCTACACTACCAGTGCTGAACTGCACAGTAATTTCTCAGTATTCACTTGTATTAATTTTGACAAATCATTTACTTCCAGTTTAAGAAGAAAATTACAAGTGCTGCATTATTTGTACTTTTTTGAATACCTTATCTTTTTTTCTAATATAAACTAGTTATCTATTGCTTGAAGTGAAAAGGAACCCTCAAACCCCACATTAGCCTGACCAAGTTCATTTTAAAGAGATATTTTTTCTTCTATGAGAATCAAATTCCCAACTTCTTTTTTTTTTTTTCTAAGATGAGTGTGATTTAAAATAAATGAGCTACCAGCCAGATCCTGGCGTTTATAATGGGATTCTCAGCACTGTAATGACAGGAAAACACAGCACATAAAGATCCACCACACTGAAAGAGTTAAATTTCCAATGTCTTCCCCCATTGCCAGTCCTTTAAGGAAAAGTAGAGGGGGTTTCTTTTGTCTGGAGAGGAAACTGTCACTTTGTGTTTTCAGGTTTGCAGAAAAGCCTTTTTTAATGTAAACATTCATTAAACTAATTTGAAGTTGTCATTACTCTCCTCCCCTGCTGCTTTATATCAGATTATTCCTAAGTGCTTGGTGAAGAGCCCCATAAACACACAGTCTATTTCCCTGCAGGGTATAATCACACAGTTTGCACTGTGATTTATGCTCTATGGCGCTGGTGAGTGTCCTAAACTTTGAAAGGGCTTAGTTCCTCAGCAGATGCACTACTCCCTTTATACTTAAACAAAGTTCAGCTAACCCTCCCAGTCTATTATAGACATTGTTTAGCTCTTTCCCTTCACAATAAGGCTTGTTAAGTGCTGATTAAATCCAAATCGGTGACACTTTTAATTAAGAAAACGAGAATTCAGAAATAATTGCCTTTAAGTTTCAATAAAAACATTTTACTGGTGTTGTTTTCCCTCCCCCCTTGCCACAGCATCAAGAAACATCTCTAATTCGGAAAGGAACAGACTAGAAATCTGGTTTGGATTTTGGTAGAAGTATTAATTCTGACTCTAGAGGATCTTTTCTAACGTCTTTTAGAAAAGGCAGATCCCAGAGGAAGGCCTATAACGCCGACATGAGCAGAGAAAGGAAGATCATTTTGCTCAGGAGACCACAGACCTGAGGATGGCTGGTGTTAGCATCTGCTGCACTCAGGAATATCGGAGGCCTGAGAAAGACAAAATTTCCCTCACAGATAAGATAACCAGTGATGATTTCAGCCTCCTCCACTAACAAACGTTAATCTAGAAAATACAGCCATTACTTCAATAATAAAACACTCTCCAGTCGATCCATTTCTACGCTTGAGCGTGGAGCGTGCCAATAATGAGCTGGAGATGGAAACTTCCCTCCCACAGGGCCAGAGCCACTGCAGCCCAGCTGAGGAGCAGGGTCAGAGCCCAGGACCCTGGAGGTGCTGCTCACAGAGATGTGCTGGCCCCTTTCCCCCCTGTCAAATCTGTCCTGGCTGCTCCAGGGGCACAGCATTGACCAACGGGACAAGCCAGAGCAGCAGCAGCCTCCCCTCTGCCACTGATCTGCCTGGGTTTCTTTAGGAGAGCCCACAGCTGCCCCCGTGAGCAGAAAGTTCATCTCACATCCTGACTGTGCCATCAGTAGGTAAAGATTTCCCTCATCTGTTAAATCCCTCGGTGTTTTCCGGACTTGGGCCCAAGAGCCAGCACAAGTCCAGCTGCTGGCAGTCACCTTGCAGGCTGCTGTGGGCTCCAGAGCTATTTTTGGCCATTACTGCAGAGGTGATCCTGTGAAGTTCAGGAAAATTAGCAGGAGCACCATTTATACGGCTATTTTAAAATAAAATTAAACCTTTTCGATCACTAACCTCTACCCTTTCTGTTATGATAGCAGCTAAATTGAAGTCGATGCTACAAGGAGAGTACAAGGAGAGCACTCAGCAGAAACTACATTTTATTTTCAGTAATTTAAACCTTAGTGTCACCTAGTTAAGTTAATTAAGGTTCTCTATTTTTCATTGTAAATAATGAATTCAGTTAAAGAAAGTGTTATTTGGAGTATATACACGGGACATACAAAAGTAAATCCTAATAGCACATTTAAAGAGAATAAAAAATAGGACAGACGTTTAGTATGAAACACATTCCTGGCAATTAAAATCAGAATGTGCTTCTCTATTTACCTGCTTGAGACTAATGGATTCAGCTAAGATACATTTCACATTAATATCACATTGTATTTTCTAAACATAGTGTAGCTGTTAACATATTTATAGGTTAGGAGTAGTAAAGACCTGTACTTGGATGTAACATTTAAAAGAAATATTTGTCAGAATACCAGGTAAAGCTATTCAAACAAATTAAGCCTAAATGCTAAAAAGAGCCAGTGACAAATCCAGAAGTGCACGAATGGCACTTTAAATTCCACAATATCAGCGTAAACTGATGTAAACCTACCCACCCAGGGAAAGGAAAGGTGAGAAAACAGCAGAAAAAACAACTAACAAAAAGGTGTAAAAAAGATTATATGTGGTGGGAAAGTTTTATCTGACACCTCTCAGATGCTTTTGCTCTTAGCACACCTTTTCTCTCTTCTCCCTGTGAATTCCACAACTCGTACTATGTGGAACTGATGAGCAGTTTAATTTGGCATATTCAATTCTAGGAGTCTTAAAAAAAAAATAAAAATCCTAAATTGTTCACTATGCTATAAACATTTATCAATCTGACATGGCAAGGCTGGGCCCCCATTATTATCCTTTTGTGACCTGCACAGCTGGTCCAAAAAACAGTTGTCTCCAATTATGCCCACAGATAATGGTGGGTAAATTCAGCTGTGCAGTATTAGCTCAACCTAAATATGATCCCATTTGACTAATTTCCTAATTCTTAGCAGGGTGCTTAAAGAACCCATTATCATGCAGACTCAAGGAACACAGAAGTCTGGTTATTTGCATCTGTTCTGTGAAAGGCATTTATCAACTGTGCCACTAATTTGTTACCTACACATCCCAATCACAGGCACTCGCTGCCTAAGATAATTGCATCTGGAATTTGTTTTAACTTTTAATGTTGCATAAATGGGTGTTTGTTTCCAACCAATATATCTTATAATTAAACAGCTTGAAATTGGAAAGGTTGAAATTGGGTCAAAAAAGACATATTCCTTCATGAATTCATGTGTGTATTCATTAACCCAGCTGGAATGCTGTTATTGGCACGGTTGCTGCTACTTGACTGAGCTGTGATCATAAAGGTTGTTAAATGGGTTAAAAATAAGGCAGCAGAAAAATGGAAATTACTTGCATATATAACCATGCTTTTTACGAAAAAAAGCAAATTGTGCACATGGTTTGTATGCTGTGGAGCACAATCTGACGTGCATTACACCGTTTGGGTTTTTTGAAATCTGATTAATCTTCTCAGTAGCCTAATATAAACTCCTAGAGCTGCAGGCATATTGATATTTGGATTTTCTTCCTAAATTTGCTTCTCTCTAATCTTCTTCCCGAACACATCTGTTACTAAATCAATCCTCAGTGTTTCTCTCTGCAAACTTCACACGTCTATTTGGACTTTCTTTGACTTTCTCATGCCTCCAGCTGAGTCTTCTCTGTTGTATAACACACTGGTGCTTAGCAGCCCTCATCCCATGTCCTTTGCAGGGTCTAAAACAAACTTGGACTCCATTTTCAAGAGCTCTCACAGATATCATTGTGGTTTTAGCCAGAAACCTGGATGTAGATGTACTTCACTTCCTTGCATATTGCCATACTTCTCATCTCTCCTTCCTTCTCAATACATTTCCTACATTTCTCAACCAGCCAAACTTCTTTGACTCCTTTCCTCACTTCTCTCATTATTTCAGGAACTTTCCATGTTCAAGCACTTGACTATGCTCCTACTTTATGAACTGCCTGAATTTTCAAACCTCCTGACCCACTTGTAATGCTCTGCATCACATTGTTTGTGCTAAGGTGACATGAACATACCCATGTTAAAGGCTTATCCTTTTTAACTAAGGATATTTACTTCCTAGAAAAGAGATATGTTTCCAAAGTAGATCAAAGTTCAGATTTTAAGGAACAAAATCTTCTGCAATTACAAATAGAGAAACTACAAACAAAAGCTCTGAAGGCATTGTAGAGACAGAGGAAGAGGCAATAAGAGGCAAGAACAAGCAGACATCAAAGCATCCATAAAGGACAACCACAAGAAACCTGGCTGAAAGTGATGGGAAACAGTAGAATTCATAAAAGAAGCTATACATTCAAAAAGGGAACCCAAATCAAATGGTCTGTGACCAGACCCTCAAAAATAATCAATAGTGGTGTGGAAAGTGGTGCAGAGATGCTGCACAGGCATTTTGTAATGCACAGGCATGCACTATCTAAAATGAAGGTGATTCATTTTGGCAAGGTTCTACCTTCTTCAAATATCACAAGCCTTAAGAGAGAAAAGTTGCAGTTGGAGGACCTTTGAGGTGGTAGGAGACACTTCAAATGATTTTTAGAGAGACAGAGATGGAAGGTGAGAAATCTTAAAAAAAAAAATAAGATGAGATTCTGTGTCCAGATAAGAAGGGAGAGATATCAAAGACTGACCCACAGCTGCTCACACCAGGGGATGGATGACAGGTGTGACCAGACATAAGAGCAGCAGCCTGGCCAGGGAGCTGGGAGGCAATGACATTTTCACAAAAGCTCCTTTATCACCCCACACACATCAGCCTGGGCTGTTCCTTGGTTTCTTTAGTCCCACCTATCACCCTAATCCTTCAAATCTCAAATTTCTTTCTTTTCTCCCTGGCCAGGGATTTCTATCCTTTTCTACACTATAAATAACCAAAATTTTACTGCTTTGTAGCCTTCAGCCCCAGAGTCTTGTAACTTGATCGCTGAACCAATTTGTTTATTACCTTAAAAATTCTTAAATAAATAAATGTCCTTTCAGGGCAGTTTGGCAAACCTACTGACTTGGGTGCCCTGTTTAGGGCAGAGCTTAACAAAAGCACGCTCAAAGAAAACTTTCATCCTTATTCAGACATTCCCTTGCACATGGGCACATTTCTCATGGATTTCCATCCTGACCTGGCATGGAGATTAATTTTGCTTTGGTGATGATTTAGCCTTTGATCCCCTATTGAGCCCCAGGACAACCTGATAGTTGTGAGGTTGTTACTGGGATACGAATGCTTTGCTATTAGGAGATTGACTGACATCCCAGCCTCATCTCACATAAATCCTGTTCTCAATATTGATAATAGCTTTCTGTTCCTGCTGGCATGAGCAGGAGCTGACTGGATAACCAGGAAATGAAAGACATAACCAGCCCCTTGAGTGATCCTACCCCTTGGAAAAAAAAAAAATAAAATTGATGAATGACAAAATGCAAATACTGCATTGAATCAGAGAGACAATTACCAGTGTAACCTAGAAAACATAGATATATATCCAGCATGCATGGGGGAAAATGCATTTTCCAGTTAGGTGGTATTTGTCTGATTTTAGCAGTAACATTGCATTCCACCAATTATTTGTCTGCCAGTGAACAAGACAAAGAAAGGGTAAAATCTAAGATGCTGAAAAGGAGTGCTGGATGGCAAGAGGTATTGTGACCACACAATTATGGGTGTCACAGGGGTGTAACAAGATCTTGGGTGGGATGGCTGCCAATAAAACAGAAGGGAATTGGCCACCACAGAAATTCTGCAGTGACCTTGTCCTGCGGGCACTGCGAGCAAAACAGGACATCCAGAGACACCAACTGCCTAAAGCAGGGTGTTTTTACAGCAGCTTTCCTTGGGAATGGTACAGTGCTCATAACACAAAGCATGATTCCCACAGCACAGCTGCCACCCAGGCTGGAGATAAACGCCATGGAGCACATCAGTACTAAGTGCAAGCTTTCAGGAATTTGTTTAGGTTAAATTCCACAGATTTTAGGATGGTGATAATAATGGTCATTATGGATCAAGCATTTTTCAGAGAAAGTGCCTTGAAATTGAAAACACACTAAACTAATGCTTAGTGAGAGCAGTTGGTAAAGTGTTACTTCTCGTGAATTACAGTTGTCTTCTTTCTTCTCTGATAATTTGCGACAATTGCATCCTAATGCTATTTCATTGATTTCTACTCCACTTCAGCTCCCATGCTGGGTTTAGTCAGGGTGACATACACAGACATTAACCTGCTATGGGGAGACCTACTACAAACACTTTCTTCATAGAAAAATCCTATGGAATTTAAAAGGAGTGGACTTTAACATCGTTCTACAGACACTCCTTTAGAGATCCATAGGATTGAATCAGAAGTCACATCAGCCATATAAATTATTGTTCTCTTAAGCTTTCAAGGGAATTCTGATACACTCATCTGAAAAGATAACGCAGAGAATTTCTTGGTAGGTGGGAGCTGTGACTTTACAGAACAATCTGCCTCTGTTCTGCATATCTGCTGCTGCTGCTAAGGCCTTTACCATCAACTTAGCAGGCAGAGACAACAACAGTTAATCTGAACTAACACACTTTGACTTAATGGCTGCTCTGATGAAGCCAAGAACCATTCTTCTCTGCAGGGAACTTCATTTGGAGAGTGGAAAATCCCCAAGCACTGATGCCAGGTGTTTGAAGAGAGATGCAGGAAGGCTCCCAGAGGCAAGTGAAGATGTGGGAGATGAAAGAGGAACCTGCTAAACTGGGAGAAAAGCACAGTACACATCGACAGGAGGGGTTACAGAACAATCCCAGCCAGGGCATCAGCTGGTTTCAATGGCCACTAAAACTGGGAGGACTACAAGGTTCAGATGGAAAGCAGTGAGTTACAGAAGGACCCTTAGCTCTAACGTTTAAAAAAATGCTTGAAAGATGAGAAAAAGAAAGTAAATAAGCATAGAATTCATTTTTGTCTACATCTATGTATCTCACCATTAAAAATAAACAGCAATAGTATCTTAGAGCCCTCTGCAAAGCTCATGTTATTTATATGTTGTACTAACAGAGATAAACTACAAAAGAAAAATTGTCAAACTCTAGAAAAAATAAATACCTGTGGGAGAGAGGAAGTACTGGAACTTCCAGCAGTGCTTCTAACATTTTGGGTAAATATTTGTCAAGTTCAGTCCACCCCTGGACAAAACCATAGAAATAACCAGAGTTTCAATAAGAAGTTTCAGAATCAATGTTTGTGCTGAAAACTTCCGTGTGATCACAGGCCTGTGCTCTGGCAGGTCCTCAGACACCCACTTCACCCTCCCAGCATTGGGATGGCCAATTCCCACCAAAATATTTGCACAGCTTCAAGATGTGCATTCCCAGGCCTCTAAACTAACACTGCTGCCCACCTCTTCCCCTTGTGCCTGATGTCTCAGCCATTACCAGGGAAGCAGAGTAAGAAAAAGGCATTTCTCTTGGAGAAGTATTTATTTTCTTTCACAGCCTGTCCAGCTGGGTTGGCCACCACAATACATTCTGCACTTCTCCACTAGTCAAGCATGGTGGCTTAACATTAACAGCATAGGATGGAAAGCCTGCATTTGTCCTTGTGAATGACAAATCCCTGGGCCCTAGGACACCAAACTAGGTAAGACATATGGAAATCTCATGCACAGGAAGATCAACATTTATATTAGTATGCATTTGTCTACAGATTTTCTATAGCTACTCTGTCCTTTTTCCTCAGCAATGACATCTAAATACATCATAAAAGAGTGAAGCATCATAAGGGAAAATAAGTCTCTAAGACCAATGACCTTTCCTGAAAGCTCAATGGCAAACTATCTGAAACAAGAAAAATCAACAATCTGACTGAAATTACTGAGTTATGCAGACACAAAGGAAAGATTCTGAAAAAAGCAGGTACAAACTCAGAGTGAGGTTTTCACAGATGTTACCTTACTAGGGTTCCCACTATATTTGACAGGATAAGCCGGAAGAAAGCCTATTTTTGGATCTTGGGCTAAGCTGTTAGAAGCTATTTTTAATTCTACAGTAATGATCAGTACTTTCATTTCCCTCAGCAAACCAACAAAAAACCCCAGAAGATAGAGTCATAAAATAGGGAATAGCAGGCTGCAGGGGAAGAGCCAAGGAGTTCGCTGTAAGCCGCTAATTGTACAAACAGAGGACGATGCACACGTTAAAGGGAAAAAAAAAAACCAAAAAAGGAAATTTATCAAATCACCAAGGAATTTGAAGTGATTGTGGATGTCACCAAAAATAGCCGACCGTAATAGGACAGATACAAACTCCTACACTTGTGATGATCTGTACAGGGTTTACATTTTCCACAAGTTAAGCAGTCAGCACTCCATATGCACGTCATGCTCAGATGTATGCAAACTAGCTAGCTCTCAATTTATCCATAACTGCATGTTCCTACTGCATATAATTAGAGTTACACAGAAGCATCATTGCAGAGACAGTGGGTTTCTGTCCCTCACCCCACAATCACAGCCCCTGTCACACGTAAACATCACAACATTCATCCCTCCAATCTTTGCTGTCCTTCAGCCCACACCACAGATAAGCAGATTACTGGTTCTTTACAACATTTCCCTTTGCTGGGCTCCAGTGTTTTAAAGCTCTTTGGCTGCTTGCTTTCCTTGACTGGCAAATTCCACTTCTGAGATTCAGGCTGTGAATTCAGAAAGCACACCTTGAGAACCTGGTCACAGGATTAGCTGTGCCATTTGCATAACTGTAAACTTAATGTCGCACTTCCAGAGCTTGTATCCTCTAAATTGCACTTACTGATGAAATACAAAATCCTCTAAAAGGGTTTTCCAACCTAAACCAATTTGTAAAGTTGTTTTTTTTTTTTATCTAAAACATTAAAGAAATTAAAGTGATCGGCATATAATTAGATTAATTATTCATATCTTCCAAGTTGCTTTAATTCTAATATATAAAAAAAGATTAAATATTCACTCAAAGGATTAAGAAAAAAGTCAAGCAGCAGCAATACATTTACATTACCTTACTGTGCAAATTATAAAACTAATTAGTCTAAAGTTTCACAAAAATGAATTGGATCTTCATTCACACGCTGACACAACTTTACATATTCAAAATTGACACCCATATTATTTTCTCATGTTTCTAATACAATTCAGCCTCCTGCCTCTGCAAGTGCCATTGTGCTAGAACAGCTCTGCTTTTGTTCTAACTAGTGAAAATTAAATCTTGACCTAAATTTATAAAAAGCTAAAAATGTTTCAGTCAACTGCATGAAAAGTCCTACAGAGCCTCATTATAAATCTTACACTGGTACTGTTGAAATAGTCTGAAATAATTCTTTATGAGAATCTAAAGATTGTTATGGTTGCTTTTTTGATGCTTCTTTCTGATCTAGATTTCTTTATTCTGAAAGTGCATGTAATTTCCAGAGTGTTGCACACTATTTTCTTCTCATCTCAAATCATGGGGATGTTCATTAAAAGTCCAAGGCTGTGTACAATAAACAACTCTACCTCTCTTCTTTGAAAATTGATTTTTTTCTGAATAAAAAGTGATTTCAAAGTACAATGAGAACTAAAAAAAAAAGATTTTCCTAGACTGCATTTTTGCTGAGATGATGCTGTAGGGTAGTTTCTAAGACGTAATGAGTACCCTAAATATCACTAACACTCTCTATGGTCAGATATTCCTGTTCTGGGTATGAAAAAAAAAAAAAAAAAGAATAATAACAAAAATATTTCCACTGGCTCATTCACCACTGCAAAAAACCCCAACAACAACTCGTATCTTGAAGATAATGCCTGTTTTGATCTTCTGGGCAAAGAAACAGATTGTTCTAGTTTCTTAAGGTTGTTACTCACCCTTATCTAAGACACAATGAAACCCATTGCTTTTAACAGTTTTCCAAAGAATTGCTTTACCTATTTTTAGCCACATAAGCTATGTAACACTTCAAAAGCTGACGGAGCTGTATCAAAGAGCACTTTTTTATTACACCAAGGCCTGTAGAAAGTTAAGCAAATTACCTTTAGAAAATCCTTCATAGGATATTCACATCTGAGCTGTCCAGTGATACCCGAAGACAAAAGCCAAATTTTTCCAAACTAAATTCTCTGTAAAATGAGGGTTAGAAATATTCCCTGGACTTAAACCCTGTTGTTTTGTGTTTTCAAACAGCTGATCCTGCTAAGGGCTGCAGAGAGGGGTTGTTGCTTTTCAGGAGCTGATAAAGGAGACGCTCTGGGCTGGGAGAGTTCTGCTCCCACACCTTGGTTTTGTGAAACATTTTCTGGCTGTTTGTGTGACCCCACTCTGGCACAGCAAAGTTCAGAGCTGCAGCCAGGCTGGCATAGATGCCAGAATAAACAGGCAGGCTTTTCCAAAACCCTTCTCTCCACAGCTCCGTTCCATGCATCATGCAATTAACTCCTTGATGGGGTTAGGAAGCAATATTTTGCTCCAACTGATGGAAAGATCTTTATGTGATCAGGCAGCAATCATCTTGGATGGGCTCTAATAGTTCATTTCAACATGGAGTGCCCGGCTATTAGGCATCTGGAAGTTCTGATGATAATAGGAAAGATAATTAGGCTGGTTCACTGACAGCAGAAGGAGCACTTGCCCTGCCATGAAGACAGCTAAAAGTTTGAAGAAATAAGAAAAGCTGGAAGGAAGGTAAATTCACTAGAATAAGCAGTTGGTACTTTAGAGCATAATTATCAGAAAGAAAACACGTTGTTTAGCATACTTTATGTTAATGGAGGGCTAGCATGGCCCACTGTGCATAATTTAGCTGAACAATTGATAAGAAATTTTAATACATATATATATATATGATTACGGCTACAGAAAAAAAAGACAAAACACAAGAGAGATCATAATAGGCACGCATGAACTCTGAAGGCCTAATTACATCACGGGGGAGGGTAAGCAGTTACTGCTGAATCAAGCAGAAAATTGGGGTAATTTGTACACAGGTAGAGCTGTTATCCAGGTGTGCCAGCATGTGCGTGGGGGCCACCTCGGACCGAGCACTCCCATCTGCACTGCAGAGCCAGCAGCACAGCTGAAAGCTCCCCTCGCCCAAGGAGGCACAGAGAAATGCCAAAGAGCCACCCCTGCCTCCCACTGCACCCCCTGCCCAAGCTCCAGCGTGGTGGAGCAGGGTGACTGTGGGAAAAGAAATAATGTCTGTGGGTGAAAACTGTGCTGGTGTGTGTGAGGCTCGGAGATAAAGCTCCCTGACTTGGTGTTCTGCCATCAGTGCACTGCCAACTCCACCAACAGGGAAATAGCTCAGACGTGGCTCCCTGACAGCAGAAGGAACCAGGCACAGGAAAGATGCTGCCAGCAATGATGGGTGAGGGCATGGTCTCCCCCCTGGAGAAGACAGGATTGCTTTAGGAGGCCACTTTTATGGGATGGAGAAAGGGAAATCAAGCTGCTGGGACTTCCAGCAAGAAGGA
>VZTB01002865.1:1202353-1225758 GCA_013397245.1 Thryothorus ludovicianus | reverse complement strand
GATGGATGGATGGATGGATGGATGGATGGATGGATGGATGGATGGATGGATGGATGGATGGATGGATGGATGGATGGATGGATGGATGGGAGAAGACGTCTTGCACTAACCAAGTGTCCAACAAAGAGCTTTGAAACTGTTTTTAGACAAAAACACTTACTGGAACATAATATTTTAGCAAGTGCCTATAGCTCTCTTTTGGGGCGGGATGGCAGAGAAGTTAAAACATCTCCTGGAGCCTTCAAAACAGGAGTTTGATTCTCACTCTGACCTCCACCAACAAAGGAAGTAGTAGATGACACTCAGGGAAGCATTGCACCTGCAGGCTAACCTGCAGCAGGACACCTTCACCACACAGACAAGCCCCTAACCCTGTGCATTAAAAATGTGGGAAATAAAAAAAACTTTGGAAATGCTCACATCTCTGACCCAGTGCTCGCACAAGTAGATTTTGCATCCTGCAGGTTTCAGCAGAAACTCACAAAATAGCTCCTGACAGCACTGCATGTGAGACATTCTTCATGTTTTCGGAGAGGCCCTTTCCAGCTGTAGCACTGTGGTAGATTCCTGGCAGATTTTGCTAAAAAAGGCAAGAGTGTGCAGCCCTGCCATGCATGCACAGCAATCCTGGCAAGCCCAGGGTGTGTTTTTTCCCCATCAGATTCACTCACTCATCTCACCAGCAAAATGCAAAGCAAAACCAAAGTGGGACTTTATATTTAGAAAGAGTCAAGCCTGTCAGAGTCCCAGGGCACGGGGACAGCCCTGCCAACAACTCCCTGCAGGACTCCTCTGTGGCTCTTGGCTATGGAAGAGTCCCAGAAGGCATCATTTGGATGATCCCAGGCCATGCTCAAGGAGCTGGACCTGAGGGAAGCACTCTAAGGCGTGTGAACTCTTTGAGTTCATGGATATTTATGTTGCCTCTTTGCTGTATTATGTTTTTATGGGTCTCCAGGATGATCAGATCCCATCTGAAGCTTGCAGTGGTACTTAAGGATGAGGAATGGACATTGCAAACTGCAGAAAGCCAGGACTGTTTTCTAATGATTTTTATTTTTTTTTTGCATTAAACCTCCCTCCATCTGTGCCGCCTTGTGCCAGACAAACCAGTAATTATCAGGAAATCCCTTCACTTTTAATCTACATCAGTATGAAGGCAATCTCAGAGCAACCCACGGTGACTGGAAGCTATTATTTTCATAGGAAATAATAGTGACTGGAAGTGATAACTCACAGTGCTCAGTGTGTGTGTCATCATCAGATAACATGCAAGGCTGTACATCCCACCACATCGCCCTGTTGTGGGGCCACCGTGGCCTTTATTAAAGAGGAATGACTGAGCCAGGCAGGGGAGGCTGTGGGGGCTGTACCAACATGCAACTTCCATTCATTACTTATGGCCATAAAAATTTGGGGCCTTGAAATTGGCAGCATGAGAGGCTCTTTTAATTTGAGCTATAATTCTCTTTTGTACTTTCAGTCATTGACCACGTTTCAGACAAACATTCATTCAGGAGGCCAAGATTACGGTGTGAAAAAAAAAAAAAAAAAAAAAGCAGATATAACAACCCAAGGATATTTAGCTCTCCTCCCACAAATTCTTCCTGGAAATATTCTTGCAAAATCCTCTGCCCACTTGAACAGTATGCTCATGATTAACTGCAGATGAGCCCAGCAGCTTGCATATGTAGTTAATTTGCTCTAAATTTCCAAGCTGTATTATAACACTAATGATCACTAATAATAGACAAACCCACAGTTTATTGAGTAAGTAATTTGAGACATGATGATTTTTATCGTGTGAATAGGATCAGGCTGACCAATTTAAACTGGGCAGAAAAAGATAAATAACGTGTAAATCAATCACACCACCAGCACGCTCTGCTTCTTCACAAAATTATATGGATTGATTGGTGGAAAGAAGGCCCTGCTACTTACTACTGCTAGGAAAAGGAGTCAATAAACTTCCCTACTCAGGAGTAAAAGGTCAGACGTGGAAGGAAGTTTATGCCTAAACTTCAGAAGTGATTTTTGTCACCTGACTGCACAGGCTGAGATGAATTTGGGTTTTGTCCTGATGGGTGAGGCACGCCTCTAAGGAATAATGAAGACAGATAACATAACTCGCAGCCAATAAAAAAGGGAACCATGCTAAACACAGACAAAACTATGTAAAAAACAGTCAGGCTCCAGCCTGTGGTCAAAGCTATCTTCCAAAATCATGTAAACAAGATTGCCATCACGTGCTGTCTGAGATGGCCACTCTGCAACTAAAATAGATGCTTCTGTTTGCTTTCCTTTCATAGGAATTTTTAGTTTTGATTGAAGCATTTATTTTTAACTTGAGAAAACACTGAAAGTTCATTAATTAAAAAGCCTATCTAGCACATTTGTAATTAATTGCTGTAAAGAATAGTTAAAAATAGAAATACCTAAACTGCATTTAGCAACTTCAGGAATGATTAGTGCACTGAAATGATGAGAACTTGCCTGTGGCAGAGGACTTGCAAGATACTTTGAGAATTTTGAATGAAGTTTTGTTTAACATAAAGAATATAAGGAATTTTTCGAGAACAAAGGGAAGTTGAGGAAGAAATTTCTTGGATGAATCTTTCTTTGGACTTGGCTATATGAGCCCCAGACAGAGACTCCAGCAGAAGGCAGCTGTACATTCACATCTCCAGAGCCTGCTAATAATGCTCGGAGGTATAGACAGAGCAGAAAGTTTTAATATAATGTCTCCACAGTCCTCTTCTGGGAATAAGAGTTAGCATGTGAATTGAACTTGCACCCAGTTATCTCATGACTGCAGCTTACACTCAATCACAAGACAAAAATACTACAAAATATACTGTGGGGAACAATTCTTGATTGTTTCCAGGGCATGGATTAAGTGTAGCCAAATGGCTCTTTAACTCACAGCCACTTATGGCCAGCAGGCCAGTCAGATTCTTCATGCTTAAATAGAAAACCTGGAAATGGATCACAATATATTCCAATTTTTTACACATTTTTACCACACGGGTCTCAAAATACTCTTTTTACTTCATTTTTAAAAAATTTTAACACTACTTATTTTCTGTATGCAAATGCAGTGTCATGTCCTGGAGTGATTCTGTACTGACAAGTCTGGCACATCAGAATCCATTAAATCTTGGAATAAAAGCAGCCCAGCTTTGTCTACTGTGCTTCTCAGGAAAATGTTTTGTTAAACCTTGAAAATTCCCTTCGTTGAAGTGATGAGCTGCTCTCTCAGAAAGGGTCACCAAAGAGAAGATGAACACTGAGCAAAAAGGAATGAATATTAAAGAGGCTCAAGGATGGTTTAGTGTGTGGTGCTCCTGTCCATGGCAGGGGCATTGGCTCTAAATGACCTTTAAGGTCCCTTCCAATCCAAACAGTTCTGTGATGATTCTATGCTGAAACGAGACAGTTTGAGACTTCTACTTCTTTACCTCTTTTTAGGCAAAATCACTTCTAGCACCTTCAGGAGAGCCTGGCCCAGCCAACTCCCAGCTTTAACAAAGTATTGATTACTGACAGCAGCCCATGAAAATGGCCAGTTTGGCTTCCACAGTGATTTTTCTCTGGGAGCTCAGACTAGATGGAAACAGAACGCTTTGTGCAGCCTCTACTGCACTAGAGGAAGGACAGGGAGCAGGACAGCCTGTGCTGAAAGTCCTGCTGATATCTCCAAAGCAGAAAAAGGCTGGAATCAAAGATTCCCCTTGGCAGCAGAGGAGGGCAGGCTCATTGCCTCAGCCCTGATTTCAAACCAAAGGAAAAAAAACCTGAGCAAAGAAATTATGAGATCTAGCAAATGGAATCAGACTGGATCCACCAGCAGCCAGCCCAAAGTGACCCAATGCTGCAGCCAAGTCCTGCTTAAAACAGGAGAATTTGGCCACTGGGCTGTGGATTCAAGCACACCTTTGTTGGAATATGAGCTGTGTGAGCAGTGCTCCCCTCAGCCTGTTTGCTCTAAAGGTGGCTGCACTCCCCCTCTGCCTCACCCATCTGCAGTGCTTCTCCTGATGGGCAGCCAGGCTTAAAGCAGCCACTTTTATCTTAAAGTGTAATTCTCTATTCATGCAATTTGAGAAACACTTCGCACCTTGTAAACTTTTAGATGGCACTACTGAGCCAAAATGGACTCGATATTTTTAAGGACTCATGGACCAAGTGTGCCTGAAGTATGAATGAATCATCTGCATTCAAGCCATAGTACTGGCTGTGAAATATCTACTGACTCAGTGCACTGTCAGCAGAATACACTTAAGCATATCCTTTTTTTTTTAATTATTTAACAGATTTTAAACATTAACTTTAAATGAAAAATACTAGGATAAAAGAAGAATTTCTAATCCAGAGTAAACTCATGTTTTATTAAAAATAATTAATTGATCCCCTGGTAATTCACAGGATGCACGCTGTGTTTCTGATATCTCTTTTCTATCTGTAAACATAGATATGGGTAATTAATCTGACTTGCTCGAGCCCATGTTTTCCTAGGCCAGGTCAGAGTGGGATCACCTAGAGCCATGGGATATATCCATGCTGATGTGCAAATTCAATCTCAACGGGGCATGTGAGCTGCCCTACCTGCCCCCAGATCCGTGTGGATCCTCACAAAGCCCTTCCTGCTCCATGTCCTCCCCCAGCAAAGCCCCAGTCTGTACCCCAGATTCACCAGGGCTGCCAAAGCCTCCTGAGGAACCCATGGAGTTGTCTCTGGTGCCTGGAGGTGCTCCCAGGCTTACTCACACCTTCTCCAAAGTGCCCTCCTGCCTCAGCTGTGCTGACCCCACTGCTTGGGAAGCTCTCGTGAAAACCAGACCATCAGCCCTAGCCCAGACTCAGGAATCCCAGGGACAAAAAAGCAGGAAAACAGCGTGGTTTGCCTGGGGTAAGGCACCAAAGAACATCCAATAGTAAAGCACCTCTCAGAAGCAACACTCAAGCAACAGGATTTCCCAGGCAAAAACTCCCCCCAAAACACCTCTGAATGCAGCCTTTCCCTCAGATGTTAAACTGAAGAAATGTCCTTCCTGTTCCACTCATTCCTCTTCTCACTGGTTCCTGTATCATATCTCTTCAATTTAAACATTTTTAATAGAAGCTGGTTTATCTTTGCTAGCCTAGAAGTTCAACCAGAACTTCAAAGTTTTTGGTTTGTTTTTTTTTTGGTTTTTTTTTGTTTGCTCTCTCCTTTTCCCTCAAGCTGCCATAAAAGATCTTGCAGGTGCAGTGTTCATCTCTCTGTCCTCACAGACACAAATGGGATCAGCAGTCAGGGGCTCTGGTTACTCTGCTGATCATTGTATGGGGGAGAAGAAATCCTCATCAGTCCCCCAGAGGGGTTACCTGTCCTATATCCATTGAAGTAAAGAGGAGCAATAATATTTATTTTAGCATGAAAATAAGATCACTGGGAGCCCACATTGACTGAGTCACAATTCTGCACGGACTTCTAAGAATGAAAGCCTTGAAATAATGGCAATGTTGTACAAACAGTGGTTCAAGACCTGCAAAATACCTCTTGGGCTGGGTGAGGTTTCAGAAAGAGACAATGAATTTCATTTCTGTATAACAATTCTTTGTGATACTCATTTGGAGAGTCAAGGTATCAGTCTTCCGAGGCTCTCAGCTCTTGAACTGTCTGTGGAAAGTTTTTCATTCCTCATCCTTTTAGCACACCTCACCCTTTCTTTGCAGTTATTTATCATGCTTGGGTAAAAGATGCAGTTAAAAAATATGAAGAAAAAAAGTTGTTTTTGAAAACAGAACAGCATTTTAAATTTTTTTTTAACATTAGTCTGTCTCAAAATCTTAATGAATTTCAGCTTGGCTTGTCCACGTTAAAACTCCAGGGTCTACATCCAGGGACTTAATACCTGTAATATAATTTTAAAGCTGCTAAATAATCCCTTTATGGCAGGTAACAGAGCACTGTTGGGCTTGGAAAATGGAATTAAAATTAACTAGATTTTTAGCAAAGTGAAGATGTTAGAATTAGAGTTGTGAAGGCAGTTAAGTACATTAGTAGGATGGATAATTAAAAATTACATTCCCAAAAGAAGAAATCTCACCTATTACACATTTGTCAAAATTTTGGATTGGACAAGTGAGATCACAACCTAATTCCAGTTCTTTTTATATTTCTGCAGCACTTTGTGTGGTGCCCTGTACCAGAATCTTAGATGATGTGTCAGAATGTAAGTTATGCAACACCAAACATCTTTTTCAACTGGATGTTTCAATACCTCATCTGAATTTATTGTGGTGGGTGGAAGCAAAGGGAATGCTAAAGAGGAACCAACACCTCTGAACTGGCAGATCCTGCAATTCATTTGCTGTCTCCTGTTCATTAGCTTCCCTTGTTATCCAGGGAGCAGAGCACACAGGGAAAAAGTGGCACGTTTCAAACTTTCTGGACTTGAGATCACATCATTTCAGCCCCCGCTGGCACCTCCTTGGGCACTGACGAGCAGAGTGGGACGTGGCTGTGCTGAAATTCCCACCAGGAGCTCTTGGCTCCGTGCAGCAGGAACGTGCAGAGGCCCCTGCAGATGTTCAGAGCCACAAGAAGGAACCACAGGAGAGGGAACCAAGTCTGTGCAGTCATTTATTCTCAGCAGGAATATGCACAGTGATGAAATTTTCCAAAGCCCTTTGACAGGAGGCACTCAAAACAAGAAACCTGATGGGAAAGGGAACTGAGTGGGAATGCAGGAGGGCTGAACCTGTTCCATTTCCAGCTCTTTCTCTGTTTCATCTACAGCCACTTAGAGTTTTCCTATGCCTCATCTGATCCCTCTTTAAAGTGAGGATAACCATATTCATGCCCCTTTTTCGAGTTATTTGAGATTTATAGGGAAGAAACCCTACCAAAAGGCTGGGTATTGTCTTGCCAGCTATGCTATTGACTTTGCCTGCAGATGGTTTTTCTTGAAAATAGATTATGCACCCTCAAATTCATAAGGAAATATTGGCCTTATATTGAAAGACTAGCTCAATCTTTCATGTGGAACCAAAACAACAGAACACTGCAAAACTCTACCACCAGAAAAAGAAAAGAAAATCACAATTATTAAGGTGGTATGGCAAGAGTGGGACAGAATGAAAGTAATACAGTCAATTTATATCAGAAATACTAACGTCTATTTCCTATGCTTTCAATATATTAATTTTTCTAACCTCAGCAATGTTGCATAGAGTCTGCTTGTGGCTTTTTCAATCACAGCTTCATCTAAACTAAGCTGTCAGTGGGAATTATGAAGTTACTGTTTCCTTCCAGCCTGGATCATGCCATTAATTCCTCTCTATGTGCATCAAAATGTGTCAAACACAACCTCTAGCACAAGAACATGTGACCCATCTCTGAATTCTGGAGAATAATGAATAATCCACACCTACTCAGGATAACTCCACCGTGAGGACCTGTGAGGTTTGTTCTCAGAGATTTTAGTGGGGACAGCTCAGGAATAATCCTCTGGAATCATCCAGCATGATCTGGAACATGAATCTCACTACACATTATGTGGAAACAGCTGGCAAGAGGTCAAATAAGTTTGAGGCCCGCTTAGAAATGCTGGAGAGGGTTGGTTTAGCATCAGGTCAGTAGTACAACAATGTGCAGAAGGTACAGGTGGGCTCATATTGATGGGGGAGTTTCCACAGTCAATGGAAAATTTTTTAAACAATTAATTTTTAAATAAATTAAAAATCCAATTTAATTAGTATATCGTGTCTTCCACCTACAGTACTCTCTAAACCTAAAAAAAATCATGTAAGTGCTGCAAAAGTGAGCGAGGAATGTCCTTGTTGCCTGTGGGTTAATGAACCAAAACCATGGCGTAGCCAGGAGTGAACAATCCCCTACCAATAATTGAGATCCTCAGAGCAGCTTCCCCTGCAGGACTGAGGAGTAAAGAGCAGAGTTATGGATTTGGCCTCTTCAGAGAGCTGGTGGTGGGGAATAATGGTTGGCACTCACTCAGCTCCTTTGTGGTGAAGCCTGCAGAGGCATCTTAACCTGTCACAGCTAATGGGTTTTGCTACAGATGCCAAGGCATAACATGGTGAAAGCATTTGAAGAAAGAAGCATAAAAATATCTAAAGCATTGATAGTCTCAGGGGCAATTAAAAAAAAATTCCTTTTCTCCCATTTCTTATTTTTTTTTTGTCCGATTGGTTTTCAAAAGCTCTACAAACACTGGAGGAAAGCGAAGATAATGAAGAAGTAATGAAATAACTGAGGGGGAAAAAAACTGTGCAAGTTTTTTTAAGTAATACAAAATCATTACAAAGTCCTGGCTAGACATGCATTTTTAAACAATGGCTGTAATAACGGAAAATTAGGCTCCATGATTTATTCATAGGCTTCTGGTTAACACTGTTCTCCATTGCAGGTGGTTCTCTTTATAAACAGCATCTTCAGGTGAGATGTTATTGTTTTGGCCATGCAGTATGAAAAGGAACTGCCTATTCCTGTGAATTAGAGATCATTTGTCTGCAATCTGTAACCACATCTGAAGATTTCACTGCAGAAATGGGGGAATTGCTTCTGTTTGGAAAGGTAGAGAGAACCTCAAGCAATAAATATTGTACTTTCAACTCTAAAACTGCAGTTGCCTGTTTGATATAGAAATCATAAAAATTTAAAGGAAGAAAACAGTATTTGATGAGTCTACAATCTTTATACTTAAGGGATATTCAGAAGACCTATAAATCCTCAGTGGAATTAATAACTGAGACTCTTGAAAGCTCTAAAAGGAAATATTAAATATGCAAAATCTTGGTGAAAAGCATAATTAAGGCCGTAAATGCCTAAAGGTTTAAAGGGCAGGCTACACCTCTCAAAGATTTTCCAGTATAACATTTACATGGAAGAGTAACACAATACATTTTTAAGCAGCATTCTATATCACCTTTTTTTGCACCATTTTTTATCTTTTCCTTTCAGTGTTAGTAAGTACATTTTAGAATACAATTTCCAAGATCTTCTGAATTAAACGGTTAAATGGTTTAAAATTTCACTCTTCCAACTTCTCAAAGTCAATAGTGTCTTCTGTGCAGAGCAAGTGGCATTTACTTATAGGGCTGAGGTTTCCCCTTCTCTTTTATCATTAATTTTTTCCCTTGCTCTTCTAATATTCTCTGGTTGGCCCTTTTCCAATTTTAAGCACAGTTTTTAGTTAAGGAGGAGGAAAGCCTTCAGCCCTGGCACAAAAGTCCAAAGACTCACAATTGTGTTGGCCCAGCTGTCAGTGGAAGGAAAACTTTCCTCTTTGGTTCCAGGCACTGGAACATTTCCCATGAGTTCTATATGAGACCTATATGTGTATACACATCCCATGAGCTCTCCTGAACACTTTCTCTTCAAACAGAGACATTTTCTCTTTTATATTTCTATAATTTTCTATTTTATACTTCTCTTGAAACAGAGAAACATATCATGTTGCCTACTGAATGATCAAGGATATTATTTTTACTAGTTCTGAATACTTGTGCTTCATTTAAATATTTCAAAGACAACAGGTGCTTGGTACCTTTAACTATCAAGCTGTGTTTTCCAGAATATGCTTACTTGATAAAAATATTGAACTTCAAGTGGAAAGGAAAAGAATCAGGGTTTGAGTTGTTTCGGGGTTTGTTTTTTTGCAATGATTTCTAGATAAAAAGTATTTTCATTTTGCACAAAGTGGCTTGCAGAAAAATAACCATTCATTATGGCACAGCCTATACACAGTTCCCTCTCTCCAAACTGGCACTTTTTCTTGATGCTAACCCCACCCTGTGTATTTGGAACACCTTCCCTCTTGGCAGGGATTTCTGTCTGCTTTTACATCTAAGCATTTCTGCTCACAGCAGGTCGTGCAGTAATGGAAGTTAATATCACACAATTTTGATAACCATGCCGCTTTTTCCTCTTCTGTTCCACTGTGACAGGAATTTAGCAGCTAAAATATATAAAAAAAAATAAAAAATCCTGGTAGATTTGAAGATTAGTTTTGTATCATTTGAAAGAAGTGATTCCAAGCCTTTCTTAGGCAGTTTCATTGCTTTGTAACTCAAGAGCCTTTCAGAGTGAGGCGAGTGAAGTGGAACAGAGATATTCACATGACAGAACTCCAGCAAGACAGAACAGGGCCCTTCCAATTCTATAAAGCCCAAAGCTGAGATATCTCTCCTGATATGATTACTCACTCATTAAATCAGCCCATGCTTTTTGCCAGAATCATGGGACTGATCCAGTTGGAGACTTCAGCCCAAAAGCATTTTTAATCTTCCACTTCTTTTATATTGCTGGAATATCTATTTTGCATTGGAGAGCAAATTTCAGGATAACATGAGAAGAAATAGGGTCATCCCAGCTCAAAGGGAGTTACAGATACTACTTTCCACAAGTGTCTAGATTGCTCACAATCCAAGTTTTCTAAATTATTAATTTTAGTATAGAAAAACAAGGAGAAGAGAAAAATTAAACTATTGGCTATGAGGCAATTTTATGTTGTGTCCTTCCAGAATAATTTTGTTGTGAGTATCACTGGGAAGCCTGCACCCTGTCAAGACAGAACAGATGATATATTGGTTGATAAAGGCTTTGTAAGAATGTCTTTTAACGTTCTTTGTAAGAATGTATTTTAACTGCACACATTTTTGTCATAAATGCTCAGCTATGTATGTAAGTATTATATATAAATGGCAACCAAACTCTTAGGAACTAATTTAGTCATGTAGGCACAGAGGCCTAAGTAATACAAGAGTGTATAGCTCTGTCTGGATTAGGATTAAAAAAGAAAATAATGGTACTAGATATCATCAGAAAATCAGGAGAGCTCTCCCCTATGACCTTCCTAAGGAGGGGAGGAATTTTATCTTGCCACTGGGGGATGTTTTGTTCTACACAATAGTTATGACACCCTGGATCACTGGACTCTCACAACTATTTAATGCCAACAGGAGCCTGATTATCAAGTTGTTATTTTTCTTTGCACAGCTGCTGCTCTCCACATTTTACATGTTTTTATCCATGAAGTAGTGAAACGGGACTCCCTGGGCAACTTTTGAAGAACTGGGCTGTAAGATTATTTGTTCCTTCACAACACCTGCTGTTTGGGCATTTAGCTCCCAGAAATTCCTCCAGCTGTTTCCAAGCTTCCTCTTGGTCTGGTTCAGAGCATGACTTAAAAAGCTCCCCTTCAATGGGTGGCTGCTCTTCACCCACATTACCAGTGCACACCATTCCAGCTCACAGGCAAGGCACTGAGGTATGGGAGGCCACCCTGCGCCTCAGGTTTACAGCATGTATGGGAAATATGGTATTTCTGACACTCTTTTAAAAGGGAAAAGAAATATGTGAAAAATCAGGGATTTTTGACACCCTTTAAAAATAAATAAAAAGGCAGTGAAACATCTGAGCTGCCTCAAACACGGCTCTGAAGGCTGCAAGGGGATGAAAAATGGGATATCTCCCAGCAAAGTCAACACAATGGCATGTAAGATGGGCTGGCAAGAATATGATATATCAAGCTATTTTTTTTTCATATTTAGTCTTTTTAAAAAGAAGCCATCATAGAACATGCAGTAGTTATTTCTGACCAGGTATTCTTAATAAAAGCCACTGAACTGTCAGCTCAACTTCACTACCTACAGCAAAACATGTCAGACAAGAATGATGCATAGCACACTCTTCTTTACACTAAAAAAAATATAAATCCAAAATATTTACCAAAAATTCAACCACTATAGACCAGGATATAAACTGTTAATTTACCATTTCATCCTATTCTCATTTTTCCAGGAGACACAACTGAGAAAGTAAAAATAATCCTGACCAGATTCACAGATGAGGTGATAATTACATCCCTCCTACACAAAATCCAGTGAAATAGAATGTCTTCAGGAAAGGAAAAAAATATGTACACTTCCACTTCCACCTGTTGTGTGATGATGCTGCAATTTCTACAGAAGCTGAAGGAGCAAGTGTCACCATTCCTAACACATGGAGTGTCCTGGGTGTCGTGGATGTGCCTGTGCCACACACTCCACCAGCTCTGGTGGAAGGCACTGAAGAGCCAAATGCAGAAAACTCATTTCTCCCCTGTGCCCACTTCTACCAATACAGAGCCTGCTCAAATCCCATTTCAGAACCAGCCCCAGGTGAGTTTCTCTCATTCTCTACCCATTTAATAAGCACGACCTCCCAAGTTCTTTCCTGGTGCAAAGAATTCCATTAATAAGCAGCTCAATCCATCATATTGACCTGCATTATTTTAAATTAAAGTTAATGGCAGCAATGAGAAAAGGATTGTAAGGTTAAAATATACATACTGAATATCTCTGTATCATTTCTTTTTGGTCATAGAGATAAAAATTACATGAAAATATAGCTTTGACACAGCCAAATCACCACTAGGTACATGCATCATGAAGGTCAAATGCTTTCTTTTGTGCCAAACTTCTGGTGCCTGGTACTAACAGGTCTCAAAGGTCTGCAATAGTGTTGCCATCCTTTAAACAGCTACCAAGTCAATCATATCGCTTGGTTTTTTTTAAAATTATATCTATTTTTTTCCTCATGACACTCAGGATTAGGAAGAGGATCTCTCTCATCAGGTAGGAACATTTTGTGGGTAGGAAAGGAGTCCATACAAACCATAGCTTCCTGCTCAGCTCACAAAATTCAATGTGGAAAAAGTTGTAGATAGCACAAAAAAGTACAAGATAAAACCAAAACTAAAAATGACAGGCAGCAAATATGTGATGTATATTCCCTCCTTAGGGAGCACTGATATAAGAGACAAAAGGCTTTAGAGAAATACTTTTATTCCACTGTAGAATAAATATTTTCTTGTGTACAAATAATACTTCATAAATCCATTGCAGGAGTAACTAACACAGTGAGCCAACACAGGGCAATTGCAAGTAAAGGATTACTGAGGAAGCTGCTGAAAATCTCTCAAGCTGGACATGGCCCAGTGATTCACAAACCCAACAAA
The DNA here is from genome assembly GCA_013397245.1 of Thryothorus ludovicianus. NCBI lineage: Eukaryota > Metazoa > Chordata > Aves > Passeriformes > Certhiidae > Thryothorus > Thryothorus ludovicianus. The sequence continues at coordinate 1,212,751 of VZTB01002865.1, read as the reverse complement.
TGATTTCCCTGGCAGAAATACACCTTTGCCAAGAGCACCACCAAGGAGATGGCTTCAACCCCAGTGACCCCTGCAGGACTCACAGCCTCTAAATGCCTGCCTGGAAAGCATTTCAGGTGCCACCTGACAAAAGAATGAGAAGGAGAGGCAAAAACCCTACAGACTGTGTAACATCACCCACTCCTCAGTTCGGCCTTTCACTTTCTTAACCCAAGGAACCAAATGAAAAATGTATGACAACAAACAACCTGCAAACAGCTCCCCATCTATTATACAACTGAAATCATAAGAAATGAGCTTGTTGAAATAACAAATGAACTTGCAATTGCTTTGCTTCGCATAACTCCCATATGTTTTTAGACATGTCTTGGAAGACAACTTTTTGAGATTAATAGATGCCATGTGATACACTGGCTTCTTGTCCACTGAGGACTGGGCCCAATCACAGCTAAAAGCTTCTGCCACTTAGAATATGAATGGAGAACATCACAGCACAAATGGAAAAAAAACATGTTTATGGTTATGAGAATATGCAAATGTGCTGCCTGGTCTCCATAATGTCCTTGCCATGCTCATAGATTCGAATTTCTCACAAGAGGTTGAGTTTTACAGAGTAGAGGGCAAAGGGGGAAGGCAGCTGAAGTATCTTCCAAGGGAAAGGCAAAGATATTCCATTCCTTCTCTTCCTGACTCAGACAAAGTGGGATCTACCAACTGAACCCTCACAAACTGAACAGTGATGTTTGGGTACTGGAAAGAGACTCCCTAGATATAAAATAAGGATTTTCTCATCCACAGTTGCTCCCCTTAGTTGTGGGGAATGTGAATTTCCTTTCAGCATGAGGAAGATTTGCATTTTTGTGTTCCAGACAGTCACTCTTTGCTCAGTAAATGATCCCAGGGTGATTATTGCAGTGTGTGTGTTCCAGTTGCAGCACCACATTTTCCAGGGGTGTTCCTCACTCAGCCTGGAGGCTGGCACAGGCACTCTCCAGCTTTCCCTGCCATTGCTGAATTGCATGGGTGCTGCAGCTTTTATGTGTTGTTTCTTTTTTAAAAAATAATCTGAAAATGGTCTTCCCATTCTGTAGGCAATACATGAGCAGACAGTGGATGAGGGAATGCTCTGCTCGGCCTGCACTGCAGCCTGGTCTGGGATACAGAGCACACTCCCAGGAAAACAGAGCCTTTGGTGTAGGGGAGCACAGGTTATGATAAGGATCAGAGGGAAAAGGCAGCTAAATTAACAGTATCTCTCATATATTTGTCTTTATTTAAATTTTTATGCTCTGCAAAAAACACTTTTTGGAAGAGAGTTTTTCTAAGATACTCTTTTACTGCCAAGTCATCAGTGTCTGCTACAATGGAGCAAAAAGAGGAGCAGATGATATCAGATACAGCCCACAGAAAATAGAAAACACAAAGATTAAGTTCTACATTAGAATGGTTTTACACACTGTATTTGTAGTATACATAATAAAATTAATTCTAAATGATGCTAGTGTTTTGTTTTATGACCACTAAATTTAATACTTGTCTGCAAGCCTACCTTCTTACCCAAGTGATTAAAAATCCCTGAGCCTCTTCTGTACTCAGCATCAAGTGTCACTTGTACCTCATACCATAAATATGAATTTTGCAACCAAGAGCACTGGAGAAAAAGAACTGACTACAGAAAATAAAGACCACATCCAAAGCATCTGTTAGAAAAAAGAATGGCTCAAACCAAAATAATGAGAACAAGAGAAGACAACAACTAAAACCATATAACTTATCACTAGCATTGCTCTTAAATCCTAAAAGCCACAATTTGAGCCCCAGTAAATATATAAAGAAGTAAGCAATCTGTCTATGTTTAGAGCACAAAACAAAAAGAAAAGTCTAACAGCAATAAGCTCTGACAAAAAAACCTCATATCCCTAGAGCATACCACTGAAAAGGCTTCTTTAAATCCTCTGAAACACATCTACTGAGATCGGTGGAAATCAACATTTCCTTTTTTTCATTGCATATTTTTTCCAGGGTAAAAGCAGTGAATGAGAGGAAGGCTGCCTGAGATTACAGAAGGAATAGGAGGTGGTGTAGAGGGACTCCCTGCTGGGAAACAACCAGTTGTGGAAAGGACTGAACTCCCAGGTGCTCAGTGAGCACGGGAACAAACCAGAGACTATAATTTTAAGGCTGATCCCATGTTAGTGCCAATTTTTATTTCATAGAGCAAGTTCTAGTACAAAACCTGTAACAACTGGGCAGCTGATCCTTCACTGGAGGGGCTTTGCCAGCACAGATCTGCAAGTGTTTTACAAATGCTAGTATGTAAATATTAAGAAATATTTAAAGTGGGCTTATTGGATTTTTCAGGGAGCTTTTGTTGAGTTTGGAGGTTTTTTGGTTTATTGATTGGTTTTAGATTTTTTTGGGGAGGAGTTGTTTGTTTGTTTAAGTAAGGAAATAAGGGTGAAAGATGAGATTATGAAATTATAAATCACACATGACAAATAAATGGCCACAGAGAGTAAGGGAACAAGGAAGAACCTATCTGTAAGCAAGGCTGACATCCTGCAGGAGGTTCAGTGGTAAATTACCCTTCTGCACATTGGGTGTGAACAGAAATTAGATGATGGAGTGGGAAAAGTGGACATTCATGAACAAGTAGTAAATTATCTGATGTACAAAAGGCACTACTGGAAATCACCATGCTCTCCTAACTTTTGAATTCCTTAAAAATTTGCTACCAGTTCTTAAAAGAGCTTGCAAATGATCAATTGGAATTTGCATTTTAATTTAATTTGTTTCTGAGACTTGCCACTCTTTCTCCCTTTCTGTGGCTTCACAAGCTGGAATTCACAAGCATTCTGAATGAAATCCCTTTGGGTCTCATCACTGGAATCAAAGGAAAACAAATGTCTGGGGGAAAAGGTTATTCTGGAAATCAGGTCTGTTGAAAGGAGCTGACATCTTGCACAGCAATGCAGCTTGATTGGTTGTAGCTGTCATTTTTCTGTATCTTATACAGGAATACAAAACTCTATCTTAGCTATGGCAGCCAAAACAAGACTTCCTAAAAATAAACAGTCTTGAAAACCATTTGGCCAATTTATATGTCAGTTAGGTGAGACTGTTATCCACTGTACACTTGCTATTTAACTAGTAAATAGCAGCTAGAATAACTTGGCTGAAGACTGATAACCAGCTTCTGAAGGCTGAAGCATCACAACTCGAGCCTTTTTCCACTCTCAAGAAAGGCTTTTCTTTAATGACCTCACTAGTTTTATTTCATAACATCTCTGCATGGCTCTTCTTGATGTATTTTTTCCAATTTTTCCCTTCAGAGAGAGGATCACTGTTAATTTAAGCGACCTGAGAAACAGTTCAGATGGATGGCTTTGGTTACTCTCCAGTGGCATCCATGCAGTTTATTACATAAGCAGTTTACTGCAGTGAAGTCATTACCCTGCATCCAGCCACAGAGCAGCCTCTATTTGCTTGACTCCTCAGCTCCTGTTTAACCACTTCCCTCCAAACAGGTGAGTGTGCTTTCTTGCTAGAGCAAACCTTCATTTTACCATTTGTTTCCAGCTGACATTTCCTTTCTTCCTCTTTTTTAAATTTTTGTTAATATACTGTAGATGATTACATAAGTGATTTATTACAGGAACCTTACTGTATGAGGGGCAAAACTTGTTTAAAAGAAATCCAACAGCTACAGTATTCCCTTAGGGAAAAATGTACTTCCACTTAATTTCTCTACTGTGTATTACACACCATATAATTGCTTAAAACAGAAGCTACACATACAAATTTTCCTTGGCACCAGATATCTGGCTTCAGAGAGTACACTCAAGTTACATGCTGTGTTTTGCTACAAATCCATTGCACCACCTAAAGTATTTCAAAGAGATCACTAATAGAAATATTTTGAACTACCTAAAATAAATCAGCAAGTAAGCAAACCACAGTATTTTGCTAAAGGTTATATTAAAATAAGCCACAGTGTTCCTGAAAGATATTTTATATGTGCATGGCTTTAGCATTCCTCATGCCCTTTTTCCAATGCACTAAATAAAATCATGAGACAAACTTCAGAGATGGAAAATATCTGCTAGATCATTTAGACCATCCCCGTGCCAGTTCAGGATTTTTTCCTTTATTTTCTAGTGTTTTGTCAAACCTACTTTTAAATATGCTGTATGTTCCAAGTAATGAGATTTCCACTACTTTCCCCTGGGAAATACATTTATATAACAACTTTCTTCCCCAAGGATCCCAAAGTGTTTTATAAAAATATACATACAAATCACTTCCCCACTGGAGTACAATCACTTATGAGGCACAGGGTGGCAGCCAGGAGGGAAATGATACACAGGACTCTGCAAATTTATAGCAGGAGGGAAAATCCTGCCCAAGGACAGAGGGGCAAATCCCTACCCTGAAGATGAATGCCAGGAACTCACACACAGGCACAGACAGCAAGCACAAGCGTGGCTTCAATGTGCACCTGCAGAAACGAGCTCGAGCACCTTCACAGGCAAAGGATGTCTTGGACACATTTTGAACTGGAGTGGCTTAACAGAGTAAATATTTCATCCTGATAGGAATACCAGAACAGGGACTGGATTGCTGTCATAGCCACTGACTTGAGGCCTGTGTTGGGTCATCCCATCAAACACCCTCTGACACTGGTGCCAGGGCAGTCCTGGCAGCTCCCAGCTATCCCAGGTCCACTCACAGCCCACGTGTCATTTATTTACTGCTCGACACTGGCAAAGCAGAGCCATCCATAACTGCACTGGGGACTGCCTGCTGCTGCCCCTGGGCAGCCAGGGGAGGAAGGGGAAACAGGAATCCAGAAGGAAGGATGAGTGGCTTGGTGCTGGTAATTGCTGTGTTTGAGACTGAATGCCATTGTACATTAAAAGATCAGGGTATTATAAGGACTAGGAAGCAAATAATGCCTGAAACTACATCATATTTGGAAGGTTAACAGTTTCCATGTTCAAACCTCTTGGGTGGAGTTCAGGAATTTTCAGTGCAGATGGTTTGTAGGCAGAGGTTGAGGGCAACGAGAGGGTCAAACCTCATTATCAGCATTGTTTTATCAACCTTTGCTCATCTTAGGGAGAGAACGAGAGGAAACAGGACAGCCTGTGCTCTGCATCTTCCTTCTGTTTGGTTTTGGGTGTGAGATTTTTAACAGGCCTTCAGTCCCCTTGCTCATTGCCAGTGCTCAGCTAGGAACTGACATAGTCTGAGGTACAGGAGATAAGTGATATGTACAAGTGATTAGAGCATCTTCTCACTAGAGAGGCCAGATGCAGCTTCTTGGATTCTCTCCACCTGGAGTACACAGGGTATTGGTAAAACTGGACTAATAGATTCAGAAGGAAAACATGTTAGCTCTGAATCACAGTCATTGCACATACTTTTAGGATAGATGAACAAAGGAAGCATTTTCCACCTCCCCTAAAAATGGATAATTTTCTGCATTCCCATGGTGGGACACCACATCAGGTAATTGACTCTTAACTCATGAAGTCACCATGCAAAGTCTTCTGCCCTGCTCCATGTGTGTTATTAATCTGAAAATCAAACTTAGCTGTTGTGCATAAGCACTCCCTCTCCCAGGCTGCAGTACAAGGTGCTAAGAACTAACCATGGCTTGGCAAGGGTTCATCAGCCTTCAGCCACCACCAGAGATTCACCATTCCTCTGCCTTCACTGATGAGCAGCACATTACTTTCACTTAAAATGCAGAAAGGAGGTGTTATCCTAGGAGAAGAATTTAACAGGTCCACGCTAATGCTCCTCGTTAGCAAATCCCTGTCCCATTTGACTGTCCCTGGTGCCTGCAGCTGCACACACAGTGACAAGCCATTGGATCCAGTGCTACTGAGAGTCTTTGTGCAGAGGTGAGTCTCTGATCCTTCCCAGTGCTGCTGGAACACAGATGTGATTTCCGAAGGCTTTGCATAAGTTTCGAGCTTGTGGGATTACGGGTGCACAGCACAGTTCCGAAATGTCTCCAGTGCTGCCAGGACAGGCACTGATAATGGGGGTATTAGCAATGCAGAGGTGGGAGCTGAGTCATTTTCCTGGGGAGGAGCCCAGCCCTTCCAAAGCCTGCTCTAAACCATGAGCTGATAGTGCCAGATGAAAACGAGCATCAAATGTTTTATAGACACACTAAAAGAGGAGAAACTTTGGTCACAGGGACACAGAGGGGGCTGGCTGTGGGTCAGAATGACTCCAGACAAGGCTCTGATTGCTGTAAGCCCGTGGCTCAAGCAGGTCTGAAACAGCAAAGGAGTTGATCTTTCTGAAAACACTGGATTACAACACCTCTAATCCTGACAAGCATAATACCTACATATTAAACTCTGCTACAAAGACAACATCCAGGCAGACACAGGGCTGCAAGAAGAGGGAGAGTGCTTCAGCAGTTTTGCATGACAACAAAATGAACAGCAATTCAGGGTGCTATTGAGTTGTAAACTATTGCTGCTCTATTTAGGGGTTAGAAAGTCTGCAGTGTGATAGAGCCAAGCAATATCATTTTTCCATGGGTAGAGTCATGCAGATACACACACCCTCCAAATTAATTTATTTATGTCGTTTTTTTTCCAAAGATTCTCCATCTTTCCATGTGTATGCTGAGAAGCTGCCCAGGCCAGAAAAGCAGATGTTCTACAGACTTTGGATCCTGACAGCCCATTCTCCAACCATTTGTGACAGCTAAATAATCAGTCAGTGCCAAAGCAGCATATTTAACTTAAGGGTTGCCAGAAATCAGATACCCACGCCTTTTTCTTAAGGAGAACAAGGATATGAAAACCAGGAGTAGCACTGCCAGATACACTTACATCCTCCTTGTACACAGCATGAATATCATGTGAGCCCATCCTGGTTATTTGTCATTAAATTAGACAGAAGTGATGAAGTAGGCTGTGGAGAATTCTAAGCTATACAAACAATTACAGTGTTCCAACTGCACACATTCATATCCCATACTATCTCAAGAAATACCTTTTTTTTAAAAAAAATCAAATTTGGTGTCAATTACATCACCCAAGTACAGAAAATCATGGTTCTCAGCAAAAAAAAAAAAAAAAAAAAAAAAATCCACTAAAAATTTACCAATCAGTGAAATAAAAGAAGAAAGCAACCAATCCAGCTGATGAAAACTCCTTCTCTAATGCCTAATTTTGAGGAATTAAATCTGCTTCCACAAAGAGCAGATTTTATTTTCTAGATAAAATGATAAGTATATAAATGGAAATGAGTCCATTTCCATTGGAGAAAGCACAGCTACAGCACAGAAAGATTATTCACCCTTCACTCAGTTTGGACTTAGAATAGTGGAATCAAGAAGGCTGGAAAAGACTTTTTAAGATCATCAAGCCAGCACCAGCACCGTGTTCACCCCTAAGCCACCTCCTCAAGTGGTGGGCTGAGGGAGGCTGGACTGTTCATCCAGCACGTTTTTGCTATTTAGGAGTTTCAGAGCAGATGAGTGCATGGAGAGGCTGGGAAGAAGAAGGAAATCTTTGCTGCTTTACCAGCAATCTGTCAGACAAGGCCACTGCTTTGTATATTTTTGAACCTCCATGGCCTTCCACGTTACCGGTAGGTGAACAGCAAACTTGCCCCCAGTGCCTGCCAAATTAAACTGCAGCTCCTGGAGAGCCCCTGTGAACAGCTCCTGTGAAGCACAGTGCTCATAAACACCTTCCTGCAATTCACAGAGATCTCTTTAATAAATTAACAAAGCTGTCACAGAAGTATAAATGGGAAATCATTTTTTAAAATAGAACCATTTAAGATCACACAATTTCAGAAGCCTTTTGCAACATTTTTATAATTCCTTTAGGCCACTGCAGGTCTCCTTTACACTTGTGACGATGCCCCTTTCAATTTGCATTTAAAAGACAGTAAATTGCAGGGTTCATAAACATTTTTATAGTGATTTATTGAAGACTAGAATGTCACTCCTGTTCTTCACACTTTAGCAGTCCTGGGAATCGGCTGCAGGGCTGTATGTGTAATCTTGCTTTACCCATAAACTATACAAGAACAAGGCAGTTCTGAAACCTATTATTTATTTATTTTTTTCTTGCTTAAAAGACATTGGTGGCACTATTTTACATCTATATTTATCTTTCAGTTATAAGATGACCCATTTTATTCAGCCTTCAAGTTATAACCAGGTTTCCACAATTTACAAAGTACTTGGTTTGCAAATTAGAACTGTTCAGAGACAGGATTGCATTATGCCAATGAACAAAGGATTCTTTCTCTTCTCTTTTTAATAAAACACACAAAATCCACAGAATATTGGATTTATTATCACCACTAGATAACTTTACCGTAAAGGAATGTACTGAGTTTTTTTTTTTTATTTAAAACCTAAACCACAGAAATCCTCCACGAAACTTCAGCTAGAGAATATTCTAAGGTTCTGCTCCTTCAAAGACAAAAGGGAAAATGTTCATTGCAATTGGACCTCTGATACTCCTATCCTCCTTCACAGGCAACAAAGTCACAAAAGAAGGTAAACAGTGCCAAGAAGTGTTGTTTATAAGGGCACTGTGATCTTTCCTGCATCCCAGTGGAGCTTTACCAGGGGGAATCTAGAAACCTCCCTGCACAAACAGTGTAGGGAAAAGAAGAAAAAAAACAAGGAAGGAAAAAAAAAAAAGAAAAGCCTGCACCTCATTTGCCCTTCCAGTGACCAGGAGGGAGTATTTCTTTCTACTTTTTTCACATTACAATAATGGCTTCACAGCTCTTGAAAAGAGCGCTAGTGCACCAGCAAATGGTGCATGACACGCCGAAGCCCTGGTCTTTGTCGCAACAGCTCCGCTCCAAAGAAAGTCCTTCCTTGCCTTCTTTTCCTTGCCATTAACTGTGATGAAATGAGTTTTTCCCCCTTTTGATTCCACCCCCCTCGCTGTCTATTACAGTCTGACCTGATTGCACTTATGCACAGATTATTTCATAGAGACATCCTTTTATTCAGGTTTGCGAGTTTGCCTGCAAGGTTATCTGTTCACAAAGCAACGCCTCATTCCTCGTGCTCATTTTTTTTTGAAATCTGATCTCATTGATAAGAACAAGACCATTCGCATTGCATTTGTCAGATAAGTAGCTCCATGCCAGAGTAATAATTTTTTGTGACTATTGTCAGAGCTCCAGTTAAAATACATCAACCGATAAAAATGCAAGTATTGTAAAAATAACCTTGTATCAGAAGTGTTGGCCCTCCAGTTTTTCCGAGGCACGTTATGTCCTTTCCCTTAATAACAATTTATTATAGAGCATCTTCACTTTTCCACAAGAATTCTTTTTAAGAATTATTTTAAAACATTCCTATTCTGGTGCTGCCATTGGTAGCGCCGAACTTGAAAGGAGATAAATAAGCGGAGGGGATCAATGTTGCATTTATTGGCTGGATTGGGCTCTGATTAATTTTAACCAAACGGTTAACTCAATCCTGATGTGCGAGCGTTCCCAGCAATAACAAACAGATAAATCTCGTCAGCAGCAGCGCGGGGAGGACACGGGCAGAGAATCCAACAGCGAGGAGAGCTCGATTATCTCCAAGTTTGTTTGCGAGGCACCGCTCTGCCCCAGCGCAGCGCAGCTACGCGCGGAGAGGAGAAGCACGCCCAGAGGTCAAACCCTCCGGAACGGGGACAGAACAGCCCGGACCGCAGCCCGGCTCCCCGCATCACCGCTGTTTCGTGGAAACGCCGGCAAAAAGCGGAGGCGAGCAGCCCCTCCGCCGCCCTTCCCTGCCGCGGCGGTGGCGAGCGCACAAAGGAGCGGGGCGAGCGGCGGGAGCGGCTCCGCATTGAGCGGCCCCGGGCTCGGCGCGATGCTGCCGCACAGGCGGGCCCGCAGCTGATAACGCTGTAATAGCCCTCCTTTGAGGGCCGGGGCTCCTGCGAGCTGATTACCCATTTATCACACCTGGCAGCCCTGCTGAACTATAATTACTCTTCTCTTATCCTGCTGCACTGTCATGTCCGAGAGGAGAAGAGAGGCAAAGGCTCCTGCTAATGACACATTACCCTCTTGACAAGCACTTGAAGGTTTTATTGTAAATATTCAAGATATAAAACATCTGAGATTCCCTTTTTAATTATAAAAAGCAATTTTCCGCGCCTCCCGTTCGCCCCCTCCGCCGGCACCAATAGGAAAGTTTAGGCGCCGTTATCCTTCGCTTCCTGCAAACAAACCCGGCTCCTTTGTCGCCTTAACTCACTGCTGGGAGGGGACCCCGGTATCTCGGGGAAATTATCAAATGGAATGCCTGGAAAATGCGCCGTTTGAGCACACATCGCTCTCCTACAAAAGTTACATTGCTGCACCCCCCCCCCCCCCCCCAAAAAAAACACA
>VZTB01002865.1:1185373-1202342 GCA_013397245.1 Thryothorus ludovicianus | reverse complement strand
CCCCAAAAAAAAACAGGAGAAAATGTGCATTTATATTAAGAAATTAGGAAGAGGAGGAAGGAGAGAAAAAGTCCTGAGCAAATGGGTGGTGAGTGAGTCTTGCATTGGGTGGCTCTTGGGAGATGTGTCTCTCATTGAGAGGAAAGGTCTTGCATAAACTAAAAATTAAAGATATGTAAGGTGCTGTGGTGCATCCAACAATGGAGGCCTGTGGAGCCAAAGACTGATTCCCCCTTGCTCTCACTACCAGCTGTGAGTTGTGGAGGTTACAGAAGCCATGAGATTCCCCAAAAGAGTAAGGAATCCTAAACACTGTGATGTGGAGAACTAAAAAACTGAACAATCTTTAGTCTGAGATAGACAAGACAGTCTTTCACACTCCAGCCTCTACAGTGATGGTACTAAGCATTATTATATACTATATGCTATTATATGTTAAATGTCTATTTCTACACGCATAATGGCATACAGTGCTCTAGCAAAAAAATATAGCAGAATTCCTGGAACTCTTGGAATTTGCCTAACCTATAGTTTTTCAACCCAGCAACTTGGTAGCTAGACTGATTTCACTCTCAGCTAAAAAAAAAAAAAAAAGCCCAAACAGGTAGCAAAAAAGCTATAGAAAAAATAAGCTGAAAATGGAAACAAATCCATTCATGTGTATCCACAAGCCCACCAAGAAAGCCAAATTGCAATGTGTCTTTTAAAAGACAATGAGTCTTTAAGCATTTCAGAGGGTCCTGATTAAAGACAGGGCAAAAGGAGCCCATGGACATCTCATTCCAAACCTTCTCATTGCACTTCTGTGTAGCAGCAGTCTGCTCATACTTGGCTTATTTACTGCTCTTCCTTGAATTCTAAGAGTTGCCCACAGTGAGAGGAAAGATGATGTGACAGATACAGGAGCTGTCCATTAGAAAGTGATGCTCTGGGTCCTTGCCTAGTTTGCTTAACAAGTGCAATGGCTGTGATGGCCACCCTGACAAGATGAGATGTGGGTTCCTTGTGGGGAGCACCACCTCAGAGATGGCCAGGGAGCAGCAGAACATGACATGCTGCCGTGGGAATTGCAAACATTTAATGAACATACCAAATAACATACACGAGGATGGAAAACAGCAGCAATGAAAGCCGCTCAGACTCACACGTAACAACTCAAGGCTGTGCTTGAAGCACACACACACCATTTAAAACAATGGATACAGCAGCTATTTTCCAAAAAATCACACAGATTTGTATATACAACTGACTGCTCTGTAAAACACATTGAGATAATTAGATGAAAGTTATTTGGTGCTATTAGAGGCGAATGATTCAAGCTTATATGAGACTACAAATTACTGAACCCCCAAATGCCCCATCTGTGGTTCCTACTTTGGGGTGAAACAGTCATTAGCACTTCACACACGCTTAATAGAAAAAACTGTGGCGGTCAGGCTTAAAATGACCATTTTCTCCATCTATTCACAACGACTTGAGGTTCCTAGACTGAAATATTAACAGCCTTGCTGAACCAGAATTATTCTGCTCCTCTCGCTTTCTGCCTGCTTCTGTCAGAAAGGCACGGGGCATAGAATGGCAGCGCACAGCTAACCAGATAATTGATATCTCCCCAGCCTATTCACGGTGGGAATCTGTCAGTTAGAGTCTAAAGACACACAGGCACGCTATGAAAATGAACTTACATAAGTCTTCCTGTGAACTGAATGCAGGCAACATTTTGATGTTTAATTGGCTGGGTCCGGTTTACCAGCGCACACGTGTGTTCCAGGGGCCGCGCGCCGGCTCCTCCTGACAGATCTATTTAGTCAGGAGGAGCTGTATTTTCCCAAGGTAATTGCTCAGAATCATGCTTCCAAAGTCAAACTGATTCAAACTTTGCTTATTCACTCCTTGCAGACACACGAGTAGGACTATTTGAAAGCAAATGAAAAATCCATAGATCAATGTATGGAGCCTTCCCCACACAGTGCCACGGAGGGAGTCTATTTCAAACAGGGCTGGTTGTCAGCAGCAGTTACTGCCAGCATCTTTTTAAATATACATCTTTCAGAGCAATGCAGGTCTTTGAGATAATGAAAGATTTGCAACTACTGTATTATCCACCCAGAAGAAATACACAGACTCAAATTGGGCACACTCCCACGCATAGGTCCCTGCTAAGTATGAGGAAAAAATAATTGACAGTTATTCAAGTATTTGTGAATATTTTTTACCTAGACTTATTCCCCTAATTAATAGGGCATGTCTGATGAAGTGTGATTTTTAGAGACTTTTTCCTTTGGGCTTAGTGGCTCAATGTGAAAGCATTTGGAAATCATTTCCTTACACCTGACATGGCATACAGAATCCCAAATTACTCATTTTGCACCTCTTTGGCTTCAAATCAACAACTTAAAAAAGGCTTAGACTGTCTCATCACATATGTGTCACAAAGACTAGGGATAAAACTCATGTTTTACTTGTCTGCACAGCAGAATGGGTTCTAGGTCTTCCTATTGCTGAAGCAAATATCTACTCAGCATTTCCTAAAGTTTCTCATCAATTTAGACAATCAGGACATATTTGACTTTCTTTTCTCTCTCCCCTCAAGACTATAAGGAAATTGAATGATTTCCGGGGATGTTGGTCTCATTTAGAATCCAAAGCACAGCACTGTAACTGGGAAGAAATGAACACTACGCTGGCTGAAACCAGGACACCAAGTCATGACTCAAAATCATTTTGTGGGGGAGGCTTTAGCACTCGTGCTACTCGAGGAAGAACAGCAGTTTACAGAAAATTTTAATCACAGGAGGAGGCAAAAACCATCTGCACCCTTACCAGCACTGGTTTGCACTCCTGTGTTTGCACCACAGCATCCACAAGCAGGTTCCTGCCCCCAGAGCTTGGACCAGGGCAGCATTCCCACCGTGCTGACAGCGCCTTTGGTAACTGGCAGCTTTGGGAGACAGCAAAACCTGGGCAGAGAACACCTGCAGCTGTAGTGGGCAAAGGAAACACAGCCTCTTCTGCACCCCCTGCGTTGTAATCCTTTATGGTTTTATTGTTTTGAGATGGTACTGTCAAATTTTCCCACCATCCCCTATCAACTTGTCTTAATTCACCCAGAACTGAAAAAGATGACACAGTCACACATCTGGAGGGAGAGCTACAGGGACTCACAGCAGCTCTGTGCTCCCAGAACTAAAGCACTTCCTTCCAACACCATTCCCAGTCTCCCTTCAAGCCCTTCCTTTTCCAAGATAATTATGCAAAGGACTGAGTGTCACTCACAGCTTTATTCCTCCACCCCTGGAGCACAAAACCCCTCAGAACCTGCAGGGCCTGCTTACAGTTCAGGTAAACACAGGACTATGTTTCCAATTTGTGTCTTTTTTTTTTTTTTAATTCTTCTGAAAGTACAAGCTAATAGAAAAATATTTTGACATGTTATTAATGCACATTAATGATAAAACAAGGGAGCATTACCTCCAGAAGGGCACATTTTCTGTAATGATGAAGAACGATGTACAAATTAACATTATAGAGCTCCACGGGTCCATTTCTGGTCCAATCATGATTAAATTAACTACAAAAAGATACTTGACACAACCAGTGTGACACTTGACTGAATCTGGGAGTCATGTAGGGATCTCACAGAAAACCAGGATGCTAAATAAATCCATCTTACAATAGTGACCATGTTAATGTGTATTATTTAATGCAGTGGGGTGCTTCTTCCATTGTTAACATTTCAACAAAAGAAAATAAATTGTGCCTTCACCTCCACCCACGGCTCTGCTAATAAACTGGAGGTTTTTCCCAAATGCATGGCCTTGAAACAATAAATTCTTAAGTTTTACACAGAATCAGTTTTTAAGAAGGCATAGCATGTTTTAGAGATTCCAGCTATCAGTCACTTAACACATTAATTTGACTCATCAGATATAGATACTTCACCATCTGATCTGGAAGCTGGTTAATCAATTAACTGGTTTATTCCTATGTATTTCAGTGCATTTTACTGAATTCAATAAATGACTATTTTATCAATTCATTTTGTTAACAGGCTGGCTTCTTCATTGGGCTTAATTTAATTTGATTTCACTCTAAAAGCTGACATATGGGGATATTAAAAAAACACCAGAGTACTTCTGCACAAAAGCAACTTCTTGGAAGCAGGATAAAGACATTCAGAGAGCTGTGGTATCTGCTTAATTTTTTTGCCTCCAAAAAAACAAAGCTACTTGAAAGAAGAAAGTTAAGAGTAAGTTAATTGCTTAACAAACCATAAAAAAACATAGAAAAGAACTAAAAAGAGAATAGGGACACTCAAACTAGTGGAAAGTCAGGACTATTTTTAATAATTGGAGTTCTTAGGGGCATAAGAATTATATATCAGTTTAAAAGCATAAGTGGTGTTTTGAACTGTACAGCAAAAAAAAAAAAAATATCTGTTTCAATTCTTTTCTCCCCTGAAAAGATAATTTCCCCTCAAAGGCCAGAAGCTTCCCATAACACGTTTTCAGAACTACAGAACTGAACACTCAGAGTTGAAAACTTTCATTTATAGAGCAAAAGGCTCAAGAACAAAAAAAAGGAAAGTAAAGCCAACACCCCATCCCAGAAATAAACCTGCCGTTGTCATATCCTTGTGAGACTGCAGGATAATAAAACCTCATTGTTTTTTGTTTATCAGATGATACAAGTTATGAATTTTTAAAGGAATGTCTTTTACACCAGACAGGTTATTTCTGTAGGCTAATTTTTCACAGCCACTTTGCATTGAAACCTCCGGCTCCATGAAGATGATATTTCTGGAACAATTCTATTTTTCTTTTTTTATCACCTTAGTAGTCTTTTCCCAGCTGTATCCACAGGGGAATGGAAATACCCAATTGCAGACGTGACAGCGCTGACTTCTGCAAAGTAGCTTAATTACTCATTACGAGATTCCATCAACAGAAGCTCCGGTCTGTGGTTTTGTAATAAGTGCTGTTATCTTTCCTTGGATTTTCATTCCTTCACAAAGGGGGATATGGCACTGCCTTCCACATCCCCATTTCATACGGAGAGGAATGAGGGAATTTTAATGCATGAATTTGATGTCATTAACAATGCTGACAGCTGTTTAATCCCAGAGGAAACAACAGCTGAGTCCCAACTGCAACACCACCACCAAAAAAAAATAAAAAGTAAATAAAATAAATTAACTCTTCAGTGCACCTCACTGGCCTCTCTGCAGGTACACAATGAATCAAATCACACCATACCTACAGTGTTTGTCAATTCTTTAGTTAGAGTATCAGTAACCATGACTGATAACAAAAATAAAAGCTAATCCATCCTGACTTCTAGACTTTAGGTCCAAAACCACATTTATTAAATGGTCCTCTTCTAAATTAACTATTAATTAAAATTTAATTCCCCTTCAAACACTGTGCCAAATAAACCAGCACAACAAATAGTAATGATAATAATATTAACTATAAATACATGTGAAGCTGAGTTCTGAAAAATAATGTCAGTTAATCCAAAAGGAAGGGTATAAAAATACATTTAAAATGGATCCTCCAGCAGAACTAGAAAACACTGGGTTATGCTGCAACTCTGCTACTGTCTAATTTAAAATAGAATGTTTAGATACAAGCCAATGCTTTTGTTCTGTCACCCCCTGCACACACACACACACACTACAAGGACTTTTTAAGGGTATGCAATGAAAAGGAGTACTTATGTATATTTAGCATATATACCCATACTTCTTTAATCCATCTGTTTTTTCATTGGTTATGCCATCATTTACCATGTGCATGTTTTTTTTAGAGTTTTGCTACTGACTCAAATATTTAAAGACCCAAGCTCTAGCTGATTAAGACATATCTTCACAATCTGCAGCCCTCGTGTAACAGATAAAGCTTTCTAAGCCCTGCCTTGGGAAGGCTCCCATCCATTCAGAACACTAGACTTTAAACAGATGTCCAAAGTATTCACGTTATAAACAGCAACATTATATGAATTTAAATCTCGCTCTTTGTCCGACCATCCTCTCTTTAACAGCAGCTGTTCCCCTTCTTCATCTGGGAGCAGGGGCTGCCTCTGCAGCTCCCCTTTCCCGGGATGGGGGCACCCCCCTGCCCCACCCCTGATCCCAGGGAGGGCTCTGGGATGTCCGAGGGGACAGTGGGAGCTGCAGGGAGCTGGGGGAGGCAGCGTGGAGCAGGCTGCTGGACCCCAATCCCTGCACCACAGAGAACACAAAGGTCTCCCCATCCCCATCCCTGCACCAGGCCACTCCAGGCACAGCAAATGTGCTGCTCAAATGCTTCAGAACAAGATGTGCAGTCGTATTTTCTTGTGGTTAATACAGCAGAGGGTGAGGGAAAAACAGATTTTTTTACCTTTTGATGTTCAGAAACAGTTCATTCTCAATAGGGGAATATTATGTGACAAATGTGCCAGACTTCTCTTTTTTTGTGGTAATATTGCTCTTTGCAAATGGCACACATCCAATCCAATTGAATGTAATAAAATGAAACAATCTGTGCCATCTTCAATGGGTTTAATCTATACCATGTTAATGAATCCTTAAACAGACGTGCATGATGTTTTCCTGAAATACATGTAGTTATACTGTGCTCAGTATACTTGTCAGCTTGAAAATAATTTCTGCTTGAGAGACCACCTGCTATCATCACCCTATTTAGAAGCAACTCATATTTATTTGGAAAAGAGAAATAATAGTTAAATAAAGAAGCGACTTCTCTTACCCAAGCGAGGACAGTAAAATGGCTTGGATCCTCTCTGCACACTCAGGGATATTTTTTTTTCTTTTTTTGCCCCCCTTTGCACCAGCTGCTTCCAAAAATTTCTGGTATATTGGTAATAATGCAGCAATGGACAAAAGCTGCTTATTCTCATCTCCCAGTGTTCCCTCATTTCCTTTCTGATAAACTAAAATATCAGAGTTGAAAAGATGAAGTGAATTATTTGACAGGTTTCAGGCATTATGCAATATGGGTTGCATTACACTGTATCATATAATTTTAAGTTAATAAATATGCCAGAAAAGCATATTTGTAATTGATGAAATACCCAAATACTAAGTACAAAGTATATGGTTTTCTTCTACTTAGACTCTGCAAATGGAACAAAGAAATATTATGCTTCTGCTCCCTAGCACTTATTTGCTGAAAAGATGGAGTAAATTATATCAACTTTTCCTAAAAAGAAGTCTAAAATAAAACACATTTTTCTGGCAAATGCTATTAGCAAAACCACAAGTTTTCACCCACAAGAGAATAAAATAATTAATCAATAAGCTTGTGAGAAACTGTACGAACACCAGGACAGGTTGCATGGAAGGACACCTAAAGAATGTTCAGCCACATAAACCCAAAATCAACAAACCCACCAAATATCTGTGCAACTTGAGGTGCACAACCTGTCCTGCTGACTGTGTCATGCTGACAGGATGATACCCGGACTAATTTTGAGTTTATGTGATTTTCAGGTTTAATAACCAGGAAAAAAGTGTAAAAGAGGGTAAAGTTCACCACCGGGCAGAGGAATCAAGAAATAAAATTTTCACTCTTTGGACTAATAGCAGATTTTAAAAAAGAGAGACAGAAAGAAAGAGGGGAGAAGTCCCATGCCAGGGGAATATTTGCATGCCAGGTGTGTGCTAAGCAGAATCACCAATTTCAAAAAGTGAATTTTACCAAGGCACAATAAAAATTTATCTGTGTCATAGACAAGCACATTTGAAGCACATACTTAGTAAAAATGTGATGTGTGGACTGTATTTTTATGGGGTTTCTTAGTTTCAGTGTGTGCTAGAATGCCATGTGCAGAGACTGGACTAAACTGATACCGGCTTGAATGAGAACAGGTAAAAATAAATTTTGCACTGCTGAGGAATCCATAATTGATATTGGCCTCCAAACCTCAGATATTTATTGTTTTCCTTGAGGTATAGCATTAATTTTATAGCAGCTTGCTGCTGGGATCAGGTCCATCTCATTGTACACAGAGATGATCTTCAGTATCTCTGGCAGGAACGCCCCTCCCACCTGACAGCTGAGGTGACAGGATTTAATAGATGGTTAGATAACTTCCCTTCTGAGCAACTGAATTTTCTCCCTGTTAATATCCTCATACTTGTGTACAATTTCAAAGGTGGAGAGAAATAACACCACAAAAAAAATTCCATCAGAGAAGACACTGCAGTAACAACATGGTAGAGCCCAAGTGCTGCTGTTCTTATGGAACAATTTTACATGACACAATTTTTATGCTCTGCCTGAACACGTTAACTGCAATACTTTTTTGGGGGGGAAAATAATTTTTAGTGTTTGTTTTGTTTTTCTCTCTTTAAGAGTACAATTGCTCACCTCTATAATGAGTTGCTACCACAACAAGCTTTACATCAAGTTATCTTAAGAAACCACACGGAAATGTCAGTTCTGATGCTGCTAAGTGGCATTTCTGATACAGCACATCCGAGGAGCTGGACCTCAGAGACATTGTTAATTTGTTTCCTGGTGTAATTCCAAGTGTTGGTTTTCAGCTGAGAAATGCTTTGTTGTGTTTTTTGTGGTGACTTCTACAGAATCTTCCTCTGTGTGCTCCAAGGTGGAAGCTGAGACCATTGAGCTGACAGCACCCGTGTTTGAATGACTGGCAGCAAGGCTGTCCTCATCACAGAAACTCTTCCTTCCCCCAATAAAATCTTATTTTTCAGGGCCATGCAAAGCCAAATCCAAACCCTTGCTTCCTCTGAGCCCATGATATGGAGATTAAAAGCATTCAGAGAGCCATCAAGAGCTGATTCAGTGGAACATCACAACCCTGAAGAAAAACCTGGGGTGTTGAATTCCTTGCTAAGGGCATATAGGTCACAAAAGGTAGTGGGTTTCTTGTGAGGATTCAGTATTTCAAAGCATGAGGAGAAATCCTGAGTTAATAAACAAAGATCTGATCTTTGGAGACAAATAGAAACACAAAAAATGAAGGAAAATATACTGAGAAATCTTGTGAAGTTCTAACAAAGTCAAACACTCAGATACTCTCTTAAAGCTAGCAAACACTGAGCAGTGGGATAGAAATCTGCTGTGCTTTCAGTAGATTCTGGTAATCTCTGCCAGACAAGATTAAAATGACCAGATGTGCTTTTTTTGTTGCTTTTTTACATTTCTGGTACTATTCTTGTGCAAACTGAGCAGACACATTGCTGAAACATGTAATAATTTGAAGATGCCTTTTTAACATCATCAAATAAAAACTTACTTTTAAAAAGTTTGTTCCTAATAAATACAAAACAATTTTCTCTTCCTTCCTAAGCAATAGTGATTACTCCTGCTCGCTGTTCCCTTCTGCATTCCTTAGTTTTGCTAATTAACAATAAATTCAGCAGAGCTGCATCTCATTCCTGGAATTCTTTGAGTATGAGAGATTATTTCTGCTCAGGAATGACAGAAAGCTCACTGCACAAAACATTTCTGCATCAGTAATGAAATATTTTACAAAGAATAATTCATATTATTTTAAACAGGAAAAGAAATCCTAGGATTTTGATGAGAATTATGTAGAAGGAAGGATGCTGGCAATGATTGAAGTTCAGGCTGACAGCAGAGGTCACAGAAAGGGACCCTCAAACATTTCTAAATCTTAAACATGTTGCAACCCATCAAACTTTGTGTAAGATTCTAAAATGAAAAATAAAATTACATCAAATTTTAATGTACTTATGATAGAAACTAAAGTCAATTGACTTTTAATTCATGATTACAAATATTCACCCAAGACCCACTCTTAAAGGGGATATTTCTGTGACTGTGTCAAATGTCTTATTCAGCTTACTTTAAAACTGGGCAAAAGAATCATAGTTTGAAAAAATCAGACTAAGTTGGTGGATGCTATGGGTTCTATTGAAATGTGTTTTTAAGTTATTTCAGACTCATAAAATCTTCCCATAGAGAGTGCTTTGAAACTGCAAATTAAATATAGAGCTTCTATGAACTGTATCCATTATTCCTGGAAGCACAGATTTCCATGGGGGTTCATACTATCTTTTTTGTCTGTTACACCAGCTAATAATGCAGTGAATTTGCAGTAATAGGGTAAATGTTATTTTGATGACATTATCTGATTAAATTAAAGATGACATTCAAAGGACCATTTCAATGGGAATCGAAATCTCAAAAAGCAACAGTGGTTGAACACTCAGTTGCTCTGCCCCAGACTTAAAAACAGGACACAATATTTCACTCACCTAAATGAAAAATAAATTCAGATGACATTTGACCTTCAGGAAGGTATGTCTTCAAATTATGAAAAAAATAATGTTTTTACATGGACACAATTTGAATCTATTCACACAGAAAAGGTTCATACAGCAGCAAACATACAAATATGCAGCAAATGAAGCTAAGACAGGACTGAGAACTGAAATTGCATCTGCTGGCACAGTGACAATAAACCACCAGAACCAAAGAACAAAATCAAAGAGGGAAGAAATCAGTCACCTTCCTCACCATGTAATCTTACGAAATTCCTAAAATGATGAGAAAACAACTTACACGTGACTGAAGGGAACAGAACAGAAGAAAAAGAACATTAAGGAAGTTAAAATTACTGGAGGTTTTCTGGTGCACAGTACTAAAAAGTTGTAAAATAAACTCCTCTTAGGAGCTACATGTTCACATACATAAATCAAGTGACTGTTTGAAAATCCCTCGACTTAAGCTCTCAGAGATAGAATCTGTCTAAGGAAACATTCCTGAATAACGTGACTGTGTTATGAATTACAGAGGCTTCACAGGAAAAAGATACAAGATTAAAGGTCTGCAGGGCTTGGAGCCCATCGCTCTCCCAGCCAGAAGCCCTCCTGCAGCCCAGGGAGCTGTGACATCTCTGCTTGCACAGACAAACCCACGGGCTCTGGGCAACAACAGCTCCAGGGCACACCAGGATGGGGCTGCAGCGTTGGCTACCAGGCAGGAATTTGGGGCTGCTTTCCTCTGTCACCTCAAGGAAGCATCTTTGTGCTTTATAAAGAGCACAGGGGATGGGTGTGAGCTCACTGAAACACCTCCGTGACTCCGTCTGCTCCAAGGTCAAGCCACTCAAATCCAGTTATGGAGGAATCCTGCCCAAAGTGCCAAAGTCTCTCTGTTTTGGACACCTCCCCTCTCACTAGAGATACTCAGAGACCTGAATTTTTACTTCTCCATAATCCCCATCTTTAGAAGATGACACAAGCTGTGGACATGTGTCCATCAGGATGTGGCATGAGGTCAAGTTATTGGTCAGCAGAAACCTCACAATTTCTGCAGTGCATACTAAAAAGACAATTTAATTCATATTAAACCCTAAAACAAGCTTCAAGGATGCAAAAGCCAAGAGAACATAGACCTTTAAAGCATTTCTCTGAAAAAATTCTTTTTAAATTCCTAAGTTTGCAGGGATATCCATGAGAGGATTCAAGAGAGCTGGGGGAGAAATAATTCAAGAAATGACAAACACAATTATAAATAGCTGTCCTTGCTCCCATCCTCAATGGAAAGGGGTCTATCAAAAAACTGCCAAGGGTCACCAGCTGTAAATATTTGTAGTGTTTTGAATACTACTTCAATTATTGAAAATAATGACTTTTTAGTAGATAATGCTTCTTCATGGTATTGTTTCTTCATTACATTATATCCACAAAAAAAAATGCACCACTATAAAAACCCCATATACTCACACAAAAAAAACCTCAACAGCAACAAAACAAACTCAGCCAAACACCACACACACACACCCTTCAAAAAAACCCCCAAACCACAAACAACAGAACCCCAAGCAAAGCAGAACAGGTATTCTTTGACACACTGGCACATAATTTATTAGTCACAAACTCTTAGGGCATGAATTGTTAAGGACATCATAAATCCTACACTTCTACATAACAGCAATTATTGTATATAAAGACATTCTGCCACATGAAAACCATGGGCTTTGACCATTTCTAGGTGTTTGCTGTCAGGGATGTGTTCCCCTCTGCCCTATCCCAAGTGAAACATTTGGTGCCGTGTTTCCCAAAATGCTAGAGAGTAAATTTCAGAACTGGCAGCAGCTCCATTCAGTAAATCTAGGGGTATGCTACAAAACAGACCTGTCTGGCATCTAGATTAGGCAGATGATGTTTGCACATGTGTATTTTCTGGCACTCAATGAAGTAAATAACATAATTTTTTTTATTCTTATCACGGTGATAAAGCTGTTGGCGAGGAGTTTCTGTTGGAATCATTGAGAATAACATTCCTCATAAACTTAGCTGGAATACAAGCCATAAGCAAAATTGCTTGATTCCAATCTCTCTTCTTCAATAGTTACTGATGTATAATTGAGAATTTTAGAGTGGGATGATTTTAGACGACATCAGAAATAAAACTCTTTTAGTGAATTTCCCATGGTTTTTATTGAAACAGTGAAATAATTTTGACAGTATTAAAACTAAACACTTTAATGAGTAAAAAAATTAATAGAAATTTAAAACATGGGATTTTCTGTGCTTTAAGAAGGCAGCATAAAAGTTAAATATTAATATGCAGTATATATTTTTATATTTCTTTTAAGGCACAACATAACTTTTACGTTAGTCCTAAATTTACCATTCTTTCTTGGTCAATGAGTACACATCAAAAAAAACTATGAAGTAACAGAATTATTACCATGGTCTTTTGGACTTACTTCACCAAGGAATATAAATAACTAAATGCAGTAAGATAAAAAATGGCACATCACTTCTACCAGCCAATTCCACACCCACGAGGGTCCCTCCCTCCAGCATTCCAGCAGCCACAGCACAGGACCCTGGGACACATTTAAGAGGGTGTTTAATTCATGAGTCCATGTCCAACTCAGAAGGTTTATGATGTCCAACTATATTTTCAACTGCCAGCAGTACAGTATGTGTAAAAATTTTGTTATACCTCCCCATATTCTAAAATAAACCACTCTTTAAACATAAAGCTCCATCTACCAAATGTCCACTGACAAAGAGAGATGCAGTATTGTCATCAGTGTAATCAAGTGAAAAATTATGAAATATGATTTAGAAAATATTGATACCCATTTTGGGGAGAATAAGTTCATCTTTTGTGATCAAGAAAAAAAATGCACTTGATTGTATCAAAATATTTTGTTAGGTCACCGTATGCCAGAAATATTTGTACATCTTGAAACACATCTCCAGAGCAGATCATTAGCAATCATAAGTCAAATAAACAGGCTGAGGAAAAAACTACATAACTTTGCAGGATTTGTACTAAAGTGAATTCTCCTTATGACTAGAAAACCCAACAGAGCATCATGTAAAATTTGCAAGAAAACCCACATTTTCAAGCAAAATAAAGGGGGATTATCTTGAATTTGACAGATTATTTCAGGAAAAATCCATCTGGACCATCACTAAGCTATTTAAATTGTTTCTCTGCTTACAAATTTAGTTATCAGACTTTCATCTGTTCCCTTCTTAGCTGCAGCTGCTGGTACAGCCTTCACCAGTTCCAACAGACCTATCTCATCATCTTAGTGAATATCTGATGCTTGGAAAAGCCCAGGAACACCAGCTCCACTTTTTATAGAAAATGGATGCTCAGCACCTGAGGGAGAAGCATTCTGTCCATGTTTCCAGTGATTATTCCCCAAAGGATCATTCAGAGGTACCATCAGGTCAAACACCTTGCACGTCCTCCAGATGGAGGAAAGCAAGCCTTGGAAAAGGGGATTAGAACAACAGAAACGTGTTCAGCTGTGAAATTAAAAGTAGGACAGCATGACATGCAACATTATGTGTTGAGCTGAGTCAAAAGCAGTAATTAGGCTAAGCTAAAACACGAACACACTCGCACTCAGAACAAACGCGGGTTTGTGTCCATGGCGTTGACTCCTCACAGCAGAAGTGCTTTACTACCCACTCATTACCCTCCCCCTGTCCTCAGCCCCATCTGCAGGGCCTGCAGCCCCTCTCCACCCTCGGGCTGCCTTTCCTGGGAGTCCCTGCAGAATCCTGCACGCTGTCCCTCTGTGCTGTCCCAGCCGCTGCGCGGGAGGCAGAGTGTGCTGTGTCCTGGAGCTCACACGTGCCAGCTGGCAGCCAGCAGCCACTCAGCAGATGTAAAAGCTGAATTTTTCCTACTTTCCTGCAGCAAGAGCACTAATTTGAGCCTGTGTCTGCTGCTGTACCTGCCAGCTTTCTGCAATTTGGGAAGAGCGAAGCTATCTGGAGACTTCAGGCTTATTCGGTTGGAACACGTCGGAGTTCAAAAGTTAGTGGGAGGCACTGAGTGACAAACAGGTAGGCAAACTAAACAATGAGCATAAAAACACAAAACCAGATGTCATAAAAGCACAGATGTTAACAAAAATAGCACCACAGCAGCAGGTTCCAGGCTGAAGTACAGTCAGAAGTGAACACAAGCATTGCACCGTTCAGCTAAACAAGGAATCGCAGCGTAGCTGGAGACCAAAAAACACAGGTATGTGTCCACATGGTTGCACATTTAAACTCCTAATAAACTGTCTATCTCCTGAAAATGCACTGGATACATAGTGGCAACAAATAGGAAAATAGTGAATGACTTAGAGAAAAAATGTTTTGTAAAAATGAAATAACCTAACACTCTGATCTCGTGGGTTTTCAAGGGTCTACACATTTTCCCTGCCATGTTCTGAAAACAGCAAACTGTTTATTTCTTTGACTTCTTGCAGCCTGTCCTCGGTCATAAAACTGTAATATAAGAAAAAAATAATTTAATTGCTAGTGCTTTGTCAATAGCATTATTGTATGTCCACTGTGAGGCAAATCAACCTGAACTTTGCTGGAAACCAAAGCCCTGAAATGGCAGTGAAAGCAGCCTAAGATGTTATTTTGGGATGCTGTATCCACTCTTATAATTTGAAATTACATTTTCAGTTTAGAATACACAGGAAGTAAAAGCTGTTACAAATAGCTGATAGGTTTTTATAGTGCCAAGGCCTGTAGGATACAGGGCAGAGCAGTTACTACACTGAGCAATGCAAAGTATTATCCTCTGGCTTTCTTATAATAACAGGTTATCTGATTACAGCCCATGTCCTGGCCTCAGCACAGACTACATTCTCCCACACCACTGATGGTACATTTTAGAAACCCATTAACAGCTAATTCACCCAGGAAACTTGAGATTTCTGTATTAAGGCATAAAAATTAACATTCCTCATGTGAATGTCCAGTTGGGGCAGCTATGCTCAGTGTTTGCTTAATAGAACCTTCCAAAAGAAAAGGAAACACCTTTTCACTCTCACCTGAGCTCGTACTGAAAATCCTCAAAGCACCTGTCCTACAACAGATGTAGAAATTTAGCTATAGGATGCAGGAGGTTTCCTGTACCAAATTTTTTCCCTTCGACTGTGAAATGTTAATCTTTCTATCTTTATTGCTTCAGGAAAAGGCAAGAAGTAAAAATTTAAATGCCTTCAGAAAATATAATATGCATCAAACTCGCTAGATATGAAAAGGGTTTTGAATTTCTTCAGACCTTTTGCACTTCTTTTCTAGACGTTTTAAGTTTTTAGGAGAAGGATAATTTCTTGTTTTGTCTATTGGATAGGTTAATTCAGAAAAGTGATTAGATGTTGCTGGGACATTGAACCCCAGAACACTTCTCCTTGCAGATCCACACTGTCTGAAGTGTAGCACTGGCACAGTCCAACAGCAATCACATAACACTGGGCTGGGCTGTCAGGTTTCACAGACATGGCACGAGTTTCTAAAAAACAGCCCTGATATTGGTCAAGGAAGTCAAGTATCACAGCAAAAAAATGCAGCTTCAGGACCAAAATATAGGTTTCTACAAAATTTTGACCAAAAAAATAGAGGTTTGAAAATTTATGGTCTATGGGTTTGTGAAGGTCATTGGAGGGAAGGAAGACTCGTAGCAGTAGTAAGAAAATAAGTAAATTCTCCCTGGTACTTTGGAGCACTGCTTGGTATTGCTCAAAGTAACTTTTTACAACTGACTTGAATAGCAACAGCCCTCAGCCAGAATCTTGGGACAGCACCAACCAAAATGCCTTCAAAATATTACCTTTCCCCATAAGCTGCTCCTTTACTTTCCCACAAGAATGTTATGTGAATACAAATAAAAGACAATGTGGTCCTGGCTTGAATGGGAAGTGAGCTGTGTCCTACAGTCGTAATTAGGGAGGGTAGTGGCCCATGAAATCTTTTCAAGAGGAGAAGATCCACACCATAAAAATATCTGCAATCCTGTGGTGTTTTATAGTCAATATTCATTCATAACACTCTATAAATGGGTGTTCTGTAACCTGATGCTGAATTTGAGCTGCACTTTGTTTAAAAAATGATTTTGAGGGTAATCAAGGACAAAGGGTGGAGGAGGTTAGAGCTTGTCTACTGATAAAAGCCAACATAACGTGGATAACCAGCAAGAAGCTTTTCAGTTTACTTAAAGAGTACTGAAACCTTCAACTGGCCTTTACACAATGAAGTGTTAAAGAGGAGATCCAGCGCCTTTGAACTAAATTAGGTCAATATTATATGCAGGACAGAATTTTATGAGGGTAGGGGCAGAAAGCTGTCACTTTCTTTTAATTTCAATAAACCATACACAGCATCTTTTAAAAATTAACTAGCTCATAAAAGTTCATCAGTCCTGAATTGTAATTAATTTCTGTGTGCAGAAAGATCATTTGCCCATCGGTGTTGCTTACTCATTTAAATCAGGGGCACTGCAGCTACCTGACAATTCTATTAAAACAGTTCTTGATGAATCCTGGCTTTATTTAACAGCTTTAAACACTGAAGCATTAAAGCAAAGTGGTCATTCCCATATACTAACAGAGGTAAAACTGCTACCTGCCATTCACTGGGCAGGTGTTGAGGTAGAACAGTACATGGGGAATTCCTGACCTCAGCTATGGCATAAAGATCTTCAAA
>VZTB01002865.1:1047488-1185368 GCA_013397245.1 Thryothorus ludovicianus | reverse complement strand
AAAAAAAAAAGGACAAATATACCATACATACACCTCAAAATAAGGGTGACAATACTTGTCTCTCCTTATCCAGGAGAACCATTTTTATCCATTATACACAGTACTGTTCAATACCCCAGCTCAGCTAGAAAAGCAATTCTTCTGCCATAATGACATAACCAATATTATTATATATCAAGCCTTTTAAAAGAAATCTAAAGAAAAGCTTCCATTATTTCCCACAAGAAGCTGCTGCTATCTGTATCCAACAAACTCCTGCACAAGGCTCCCACATGTGATGGGAGAGTGTTTTTTTCTGCTGACATCACCCTCCTGTTTACTCATCAAAAAATACAATGTGGCATATTGCTGAATTGGATGCCTCTGACAGATTTAATACACATTTTTGGCATGGCTGCTAAAATGATTTTTCTGCCCCCCTCCTTGCTCAGTGACCACAGGAGGTGCCCCAGCCCTAGCCCAAGACCAGGTAAGTTTATATTCCTGCTAAGAGTTTCCTAACCCTCAGCAAAACACATTTTCACTATCACAGGAACAAGTTCTCCTAAACCCTGTGGAAAGTCAACATCTAAAATGCCAAGCCTTCAGATCCAGGGCTCAGATACCCACGTATGTAACTGGAGCCTCCAAACTTCAAAGTTCAAAGCTTTTGTATCTTTCCAAACCGGATCCAAGCAGGGCTCATTACACCTAAATAACAGTGTCTGCAGAAATTTCAGGAATAAATAGTGAGTTTGACCTTGACTTGATCTCTCAGTTTCCACTGCAGAGGAAGCTCTGAGCTTCATGTTGGCAGCAATAGGCTTCTCTCATCTATGCTCTGGCCTTAACAGAGCCTTTTGTAAGCACATCCAGGGGAAAAATAAAGCAATGTCTATAAGGAAATAAATACATCTCATTCAGTATTCTATGAATTACACATTAATACAATAATGAAACTCTTGTCATGTTAAGATGGACACTGTAAAAAAAATATATGTATTAAAAACACGAAGCCATTTGCTCCTTCCCCACATTTGTCTAAAAAATATGCCAGGTAGCCAAGACAAACATTTCAAGTTCAAGAAATGTCACCCTTTGTCTTGCTACAGTCTGTCCTTTGTTTTCAGTACGATGTGCTCCCACTGGGGTATGAACACATGGAAGGTGTAGTAGAAAAAATTAATTTTTACAGAGATCCGTGAGGATGCAGAATTAAGCCAGTATGGACAAGCATGAATTCTGACCTTTCCCAACTTCAGAGTTCTGGGGGGCTCAAACTAGAAATTATTTTTTATAATATTTTTTTTTCATTTCTAGCTGACACTCTGAATTTAACACACACTCCTGTATTCAGTTCATGCTTCCTTTTGTTCTATTCTTAAACACAGGCAATTTTGCTTCACTACCATCACCTTTATCTTTCCATGAGTTCTGGTCAAAACACGTTTCCCAAAATCAAGGCCTTTCCCCTTGGCTCATTACAGGTAATGACAAGTTGCTATCTCGGAGCATTCTCCAAAGTTTCCTCTCTGGAGCAAAGGGATGATTTCAAAGTATCCACACAAATAATACTGTGTAATAAATGTTGACTTTTCACATCAGGCTAGTTACAGGTTTAATGGAGACCTGCATTTATCCCAAGTGGTGTCAGACTCACTGGTAAAATTATTGCAATGTTGGGTTGTGAAAAATAC
Source organism: Thryothorus ludovicianus (assembly GCA_013397245.1). Lineage (NCBI taxonomy): Eukaryota > Metazoa > Chordata > Aves > Passeriformes > Certhiidae > Thryothorus > Thryothorus ludovicianus. Next base: position 1,183,692 of record VZTB01002865.1, on the reverse strand, counting down.
AGAAAAAATACTGACAACACAAAAAAACTCTCTTTCCACCCAGTACAATATACAGGTGTTGGTGAGTTCAAAAGGCATCAGAGACAACTTTATTAATGTAGCAAAAATGGCTCTTTGAGTTTAAGAAGCAAAAATACCCATAAAATAGTACTAACCTTGCAGCCTTAAAAAATAACAAGTTTTTTTGTCTATACTTCAACTTCTCTTCCCAGTTGACCTCCTGCTACATAATGAGGCAGAAAATGCCCTGCAATATTGGAAGTGTGTAAGAAATAGTTGGCTTTATACTCAAGCCAGAAAACTGAGGCTCAGAGTGTCTCTGCAGCTAAACAAAGGTAAGCTAAAAACTCATATTGTCAAGCTTGTTCTGAATTTTCCTGTAGTAGTAAGATAAAAACCACTGATTATTAGGGAATAAAAAAAAATGCAAACAGAAGATTCTCCCCCATCCCAAGAGCACATGGTGGAGGAGACAGAAACAATGTATGGCAGGAATAACAAATGCTTTCTTTTCCAAGTGCTCTGCCATGATTTATGAAAGGTGTTCCTCACTGTGGGAAGATAATGCCATTTGAAATGGTCCATTTCATAAATCTATCCTCTTCATCCCTAGCTGCGTACAGGACCACTACGAGCTCCTGAATCCAATAATGTTTTCATCCTCTATTGACAAAAAAAAGGACTTTGTTTGGAGTGAGGTAATGATGCAGTTACAGAGGAGCAGCGGCTAAAGCTCGCTCTCGGGGGCTCCCACTGGCACAGGGAGCAGCACAAACAGAAAGGAGAAACAACCAACACACCCCACATCCCCAATGTCTTTTCAGCACTAGTGGCATTAATTATAACGTTTGACTGATCCTCTGCACTGCCACATAACCAAATGTTTTGCCTGAATTTTCTCTTCATCCCCACGATAGGTTTGTCACTGGGAACCCAGCTATTTCCTACTCAGCTCTTCACCAGCCCAGCTTGTCTGCTTGTTCCTCTGCAAGACTGCTTCCTGAAGATGTTCCCATGCCAAATGTGGTGATTGCTGTAGACAAGGACCAATCATAAACATAACTGAAATTCATTTTACTGATTTTTTATGTTGCGAACAATGGCTGAGGGTAAGGAGGAAAATATTTAATATCCTCAGTATTATGGAGCAGTTTTGAGCTGGGACTGAAAACCATTAGAAGCAATTCTTGGAGAATGGGAGTACAGGGAAATCAAGAGGTAAAATATGAGATGAAAGTGTTTTTGGGAGTATTTGACATGCAATGCCGCCAACAGAAACATTTAAAAGAGTTTTATGTTATTTGAACTATTTAGGAAACAGGAGATGGAAGCCCCACAAGTTTCTCATTTCATGTTGGAACACTGAGTTGTCCCACTCATTTTGCCTTTTCTGACACTCTGAACAGTAGCAAAGCAAATGTCATTAAAGAAAATTAGGCATAGATCAGTCAGTTTTAGATACCAGCTTAGTTTTGCTGTTGTTAGGGAGCTGGAAGCTCTACACTGCACTGGCAGCACGGTCACAGATTTCATGAGCAAATTTTGGCAGACTCCTCATCCTGCTGAAGTGAAATTGTGTTTTGACCAAATTTCCCTCTGAGTGCTTGAGCAATGCCATTTTTCTACACTTTGCTACACACAGTTTCAGAGGCAGATGAATGGCCTTTGTAGAACATGAAATTTCCATGGCTTTGGCAAGAACTTTACAAACTATATACATGTTTTGAACTGTCACTTTGAGATCTTAATTTACATATTTTGACTTGTGCATGAAAAGCGATTTCAAGGTCAGCTTCTGTGGAGAAATACAGGGTAACTCCATTAAAAGTCTACTGGCACTTTGCATATTTATTTTTCTTCCCTGTAGTATGCATGGGATCTCATAAATCAGGATAAACAAACATCAGAGGTCACTCATAGGTGTGCTCAGTGCATTTCTACACCTAGCAGGAAGGCGTTCTGCAAATACCAGGCTGCCTCCAGAGTAACAGCAAAGAAACATTGCTCCCTATAATATATATTTATTTCTAGGGCTACAAGGTTGTGATGAAGTCTGTTGGGAAAGATGGAAAAAAAAATTTACATCTACAGTACTTGCAAATTTGTGGAAGGCAGAATCTCTCACAAGACACGGAGCCCTAACTGTGCCTGCAGCACAGATTATGCAAAGAAAACAAAAAATTAACCACCAAGCATCAGAAATCATAAAACAACACACAACCCCCCCCCACACGCTTTCAGTTTTCATCTCTCTCTAAAGAGAAAAGATTTTATCAGAGATTGTGAAAGTCTTATTACCAACACTTACTAGATAATATTCTGAATTTTTCTGGAAATGCAATCAGGCTGTATTGCCTTATAAACACAACCCATCATCCCCAGGATTGCTGCCTTGGCTGTCGAATCTCCATCCTTTCAGAGCTGCATCAGTCTTGGCAGCAATGGAAAAACCCCAAATGTGTTACAGTCATGAGCTTTTATGTCACACCTGAGGCTCCAGATTACAGGACTGGAACTCTAAAAGACAGTAGAGCTGTAAAAGCAGCCCTGCTAAAACAGTGGGGACAAGAACACCAAAACGAGTTAATTTGGACAGCAGAGATGACTGCTTTCCACTGAGAGAGGTGACAAAATGAAAAACACAACATAACTTCAGGCAAAATTGCTGCTACATTACCGTGCTATTTTACCGTTTGGGTTTGTCTGAAGGTGGTGACCATGTGTACAATATGGGATAAGAATATTGTATTTAGGTGACTTCTGAAAATGGCTCAATTTTGAAGTTTATTTTTGCAAGTGGATCTGTACAAAACTAGCTGATATTTGTAGGAGCACCAACAATAGAGCCACTACTAAATGTAATTGTAGAAACTGTCCTGAAACTTAAAATTTACATCAAAGACCTTTCATATAATGCTCTGATAATACAGAAATATAAAAATAAGATCTTTGAATTTCTGCAGCATATAAATCCCCCAGCCAATTGTGTGCATGGAGGTTTGTAAATTTGATTGCTCTAGAGATGCCCCAAGCTCAAAATGTTTTTATTGTTGTGTTAAAATCTGCTTTTTCAGGAGGAATCATGGTGGTTGGGTTTTTTTTTTTTTTTCTGGGTGAAATTACCAGCATTTGAGACTTTAAGAAAGGACTCTTAAGAACAGCAGAGTTCAAAATCTGAAAAACCTTACTGGAAAAGTAACAGCACACTGTTCTACCTTCTCCAGTTGTGGAAGGAGCAATAACTCTGGAGTCTGTGGATGCCAGTGGAGATCTATTTGCCCTCATTTCACAAGAGAATCTCCTTTCATGGAATACAGGCTGTAGGGTTGGAGGCTTTAATGGGTCACCCCTCCCAGTTTCCCCATGTTTCTTCCATAAACCAAGCAGACTTTGATACACAAACTGCCTTTATCACCCTGACTGACAAATCCCATCTTAAAGAGTGATTTGATGTTCATAATGATCAGATTTCTTCCCAACATGAATTAGGACGAATATCTTCCAAAAGGATCATGGCCCCAAGGAATGATGGTGGGAAAAAGAGGGACATTCTACAGGACAGTAGTTTATTACTCCAAATAACTTTCCATCACCCAAATTACTGTGCTCCAGAAAACACTCTGTCTCCTTTTTGACCGAGTCAAGACGAAGAAAAGCCAGCCCACGGCTTGGCACAGAGCAAGGCACGAGAGAACGAGCGAGCTGAGGATCAATACAAACAAAATAGAGGTGACATTAATTGCCTGGAGCATTAATAGACCATGTGAGAAAGTAGAATCCAGCTTAATTTTGAAAGCCAAGGGTGTTTGCCTGCCTTTTGTGCCTGGGTTTTGCTGGAATGGACATAAATGTCACTTTTGTCTGCCGAGCTCCGGCAGAGAGGCAGAAGGATCTCCCTGGGGTGTTCCACGGGGGGTGGATGCAGCCTTGGGCACCCCGGGATGCAAAAGATGAGTTACTTGTACCACACTGTTGTTCCATCATTTTTTTAATTCTTGGCAGCATGCTCAAGTGCCTCTTGATGGGCTCATTGTAGTTATTCTAAACTAAAAATAAACCCAAAACAACAACCAACCACCAAACCCACCCAAGTCTACATATATAAAATTTCAGTTTTAAAAGCTTGTTTTCCCAGGGTACTCGATCTGTTACTCAGGATGAATCCCACTTAGATCACGGCTTCAATGTTTTTCTTTCAAGATAAGTGATGGCTGGACACTTTGTGATTCTGGAGGAATAATAAATAAACAGATAAATAAAATTCCATAGGAACTTCTTGTGCTGGCAAGCCCAAGCGTGGAGCCTCAGCCCTTGTGAGTGGCCTTTGAGAGCCCCCTGTAGCTGCTGACTGGTAAGGTTTGAAGAAGTTTTGTTAGTCTCACCACAAACATTTTCCTTCTGAATCCTCTCGCCAATGAAATCAGCTGGCAGAGCTTCAGTGAAGTTCAGGCAGCAAAGTGCAGGCTCTGTGCAGCCCTGCTGCTCAGGGCCCCACTCACCTCCTCTCTACCATGGCAGTATATTTATTTTAACGTTTGACAGTATCTATCAGATTTTAGAGAGCTTGTTTAATGGCCTTTTCCAAAATCTTCCATTCATTTCTTCAGTTTCTCACTTTCTCTCCCTTTTTCTTTTTAAAATAAATTACTGTTATAAAAACAAACCCAGCAGAAGGGAAAATATTCAGTGCCTAGAAACTGAAAAATTGAGTATTTGCTTTTTATGGGGCACTGGAGTCTTCTAAAATACAGAACTGCTAGAAAACTTAAATGCTGAGGACAAAAAAGTTCACTCAGTAGCTATGCAAATAGACTACAGTTCTGAATCTCTTTGAAAAATAATTTAAATACTTGTGTTTCAATTTATGGTCTTAAAATGCCTGAAAAACACATTCCTACTTTTTAAATGGATTTTTTTAAGCGAGTCTTAAATACACTTTGATTATTTCCATTCTTGACATTATGCCTACTCAGGTATTTTGCACAGCAATTTGAAAGCAGAAAGGCAATTCCTAGCAATACCAACAGGTATATATTGATTTAACAAACACCTCCTCTTAAAGATGCACTTTCTTCTTCCCATAGAAGAGAAAATGTGAATTTAAACTGAATAAAGCCAAAAGCTAAAACACATTGTCTATAATGATTTCTTTGATGGAGAAAGCTCAGGTTCAAGTTCATTATCTTGGTATTTTCAGAGGAGTTTGCCTGCAGCTTTTAGGAACAACATTTAACTGAATTTTATATGTGAACATTAAAGAAACAGTAATGCACAGGTATAAAATAAGTGATCAAACTGAAAGTAAAGCGTACAGCTTTCTCCCTGTTAGCCTACTCTGTTATTATCTTTTCAGAAGATGTCAAAACCTTTTCTCAGGAATTCTCATTTTTCATACATTTTGGAAGTAGGTACAATTACTTTAACAGCTCTCTATAGCACTAAGACATCTGTAGCAAAAACGGTTATTTACTTCAAAGCCAGAAGATTTTGCAGGCAGAAAGGAATGACAGGCAGAAACAGAGGGCCAGAGACACTGCTATTGAACTTCTGTGTTTAATGAAACACAAATATAAAGAATATTTTATGTAAATGTGTATTTACAAAGGACAAAAGGCATTTGTATAGTATATAACCAGAGGCCATAGCAATTAGCATTCTCTTTTCAATTCCTGACTGGAGCTTTAGTGTAAAACACAAACTAGAATGTGCATTATGTTGTATCATCCAAGTCTGAATATTGACTCAATTTTAAGCACATGCCCCTGATCTCGTGAAAACAGGAGTTATGTGAAAAACACCCTGAAGTCCAAGCCTTGCAATACTCAGGGAAACACAGACATCAACATCTATTGCACTCATGCAGTGCAGGCTCAGTGGAAAAGGTGGTCAAATGTACTTGGGGAAAAAAGGGTTTGTGTTGTAAACCATGTTTGAAGGAATGCAACTCACAAAGGGCACAACCGTGGAAATCAGCTTGGAGATTAGACACTAAAATCATCACAGCTCTGTGACAGCCTTAATTTATGTCTTAAACATTTAAATGTATCCTCCTCTTTCCCCTCCTGCTCTTAAATTTCTCAGCTCTTCAAGAAGCCAAACCTCTCGTGTCACACTGGCCCCTCCTGCAGTGCCACTGAGGGCCCCTCAATGTACCAGCCCAAAACTGCACTTTGAAGTGCTTTTAAAACAGATGAAACAAGGCAAAGAAAGTTTATTCTGTGTTCAAATTCAAAACATTTTATGAAATTCAAAGTTTTATGCTGGCAAAGTGGCAGAAGGCAGTTCTGCAAGCATCATTCACAGCAAGGGCTGCAGTGGCCAGAGAGCCCAGGATGCTCAGGTGAGGGAATTTGTTTATATTTATTTTCCTATAGCAGCACGAGAACAAGGCACAGCTGACTTTGTCTGGTGTGCACAAAGCAGGCACCTCCCTTTACTGATCCTGCAGAATTTCTGCCCCAGTTTGTCACTAGCAGGGCCACAATCTCCCTGCTCTGACAGAGCTGTCTCACACCCAGAGCTTCCTCTCAGAGCTGTGACTGACGTGTTTTGATTTGAAGACAAAATAGCCCACAGGTTCTGTTAAACTGGAGAAAGAGGAAATACAACAACAAAAAGGTGACAAACAGAATAATCACTCAGGCTTAGAAAAAAATGAACATATTTGGTGGAAGTTTAAAGCACTTGCTTTATGACTGAGCTGTACTTGGATTCTGCTGTCAGATGTGCAGGAAAAGCCAAAATGATTGTCCTGTTCTCAACTGGCAGACCTGAACATTGCGAACTAATCTTACACAAAGGTATAGAATTACAAAATCTGCTGTAGCCTTTTTACAAGTTGAACTTTAACTCAAACATTGTTATCTAGTCTGATTTCATAAACTGGAATCTGAGATACTGAAATAGCCAGGATAATTAAAATAACACACCTGCACCTATGATAATTTGTCCCCCCAGTGTTTAGTCCTCTTACATTCCATGATACATTTACAGCATTTTCAGCACTGGGAGCAGGGACTGAGCCCCCCCAGCTCCACCCTCCTGTCAGGGAATTGCAGAGTGAGGTTTTCCCCCTGAGCCTCCTTTTCTCCAGGCTGAGCCCCCCCAGCTCCCTCAGCTGCTCCTCATCAGGCTTGTGCTATTTGCACACATCTTTGCTCTTTTTGGCCTGAACTTGAACTATTTGCATAGTTCCAAACAAAACCCATCTAAGGAAGGTTGGAACATTTTCCTGTGAAGGAGGTAACAAAATCTGATGTGCTCCTGGAGAATTGTCTTTCCAACACTGGGGTCTCACTGCCCTGCAAGAGGCTCAGCAGTGGAAAGAAACATCTGTGCTACCTGAGGATGGAAGCTCAGCAACTGTAACACAACTCAGAGGTGCTGCAAAGGTACCAGGGATCAGTTTTGGTTTGTTTTGTATCTGCTACAACCATCAGCTCTCACTCAGAGCAGGAGTGACATCGACAGAAAGGTCAAACAAATAAAACAACACATGAGATTTTGGGAACGCAGCTCTTGGTTGTGAGATGCAGCCACAAGGATCATTCCTTGATAACAGATAAAAGATAAAAATAGGATAAGATGAAGATGTTTAACAGATTTGTATGGTAGTAGTTTTTGCTAAGGGGATGGTAGCAAAAGCAGTTTGAAGAGATGTTTTCCAGAGCTGAACACACACCAAGGATTGCAAATGCTGCTGACCAGGAAGTTGCTCCCAGTGAGATCAGAACAGAGGTTTATTCTCCCTTTATCAGATTTGCCTTCCAAGTCTCAGAGCAAAAGCACCACCACAGGCACAGAAAAGTCTCATCTTTAAAACCTAGGGCTCTGCACTAAGCTGTCTTCTGGAAACAAAAAAAAGGAAAGAAAGAAAGAAAAAAAAGGAGGGGGAATTTTTAAAAAAACTGGAACCAACACATATATTTTTCTGTCCCTGTGTCTTGGAAAGAGGAGATTTGTCACACAGGTTTTTCCTCACTCCCTAAAGGTGAACATTGGATATTGTCATACTGTCCCCAGTGAGGGTGTAAAGTTGAAATAAAGACATATCTGCCTGCTGCCCTCTGCCAGAATAAAGGAGAGGTAAGAAAAAAATTACCAGAAATCAAGTTGCAAACATTAATTCTCATTTTATAAATAATTTTTCTAGTTCCTTAATTGGACTGAATGATTTGATACTAAACAGACCTATTTTGTTCAGTCTATTGATGTCTGCATGGTGAAAAAAGAAAGATTTCATAAATTACATAAACCTTTCTTAAGGCAGTTTCTCAAACTTCTAGTTCTGTCTAAACCTTGATAAATACTTTTTAAAACTCTTATGAAATTGAAACAGCAAGAATTGAACTAAAACTTTCAGCAACAGTGTTAATCACTGAAGAAAAGCAGTAAAACAAATGAGGTTATTTTGCCTCCTGAATGTGCCACTTCAATACAGCACATTTCTGCAGATATTTGTTCAAAAAGCAGTGTTTTTCCTGCAGACTTAAATATCCTCATTATAAAGTTTAAAAAAAATAAATCCTTGCTTTAAAAAAAAAAACAAAACAGGAGAGTGCATAATTCTTCAAAAATTATTGAATTGCTTTCTTTTATTACCCCTCTGCTAAAAAGAAGATAAATGCAGATTTTGGGTGGAAACAATGGCCTGTTTTTCAAGCTGTAATGATTGCTAATCAGATTAGAAATCTGTATGAAAACAAAAGAGGAAAGAAAGAAAGGGAAATAAGGAGGAGAATATGAATGAGACTGAGAGCAGGTACGAAGCAAAACTTCTTTTTTCCACAATTAAATAACAACAACATAAAACAAAACTAAACCATGTTCCCTGTAACTGAGGACAAGCCTAGCATCGTTTGACAGTCAGTAAAGAGTAATTGTACAAGCTTTTGTTAATATGTTCCAGGATTTCTCTGAGCACCAGAAGCTGCTCACTGGTTTTGCATAATAAAGCCAACCTGAGATCAGACACAACAAAACTCCATTATTCCTACAGGTATTTCAGTACAGAAGTCAGAAAGTGCTCTTTGGAATTATTATCATGATCAGCATAGAAGGATTTAAAGATGTAATAAAGCCAAGAGAGCATCACCAGCTCCATCTCTCCTTCATTTTCTTCCTAGAACAAACTTTCAAAGAAGGAATCATGATCAGTGGGATGGATCCCCAATAACCAAGACTTTTATCACATCAGTAAATTTAAATCATATATGGATTTATACATATCTATATCATGTATAACAATGCATTTATTAGATTTACTGAATTCTTAAAGTCTGGTTGATATGCACTAAATGGGAGAGAGACCAACAAGCTTCATGGCAATTTGCATAGAGTTTCTCAAGGCCAAGTTAAAATTTACTTATGCAGCAGATGGCCAAAGGGTCTTTTGATTTTAAGAGCTACCTGAGATGGGAACTGCTTTAAACCTTTTCAAATCAGGCCCAAAAAACCTTCCAATCACCCAATTTTACCACAAGAGTCATAATAAAATAACTGCTTCTCTCTTTACCCATAGTTGGCCTTACAATACTTCAGGGATTGTCTCTTCCTTGGGTTTTTGCTTGGTTGGTTTTTTTTTTGTGCTATAGTAAAACAAAAACCACAAACTCTATCTTGAACTATTTGTGGAGTATCCAACTGTCTGGGATATTTAACTCCCAGAGGAAGAGGGGAAACTCCAAGCGAACCAAATTCTATATGTCTGACTCTTTTTTCACTTGACCCTAAAAAGTAAATACTGACAAGACATGTTCACATACCAAGTGCTTTATTTAAACCATTTTCCCCACTTCTTCAACATCGCACTTCAGCATCCTTGAAAAAATGGCAAATTGGGGTTTTTTATTATTATTTTTAATATATACTTTGGGTCTGGATAATAAAGGGATATTTCTTATCGTAGGAAAGATGGAATTTCTTTAATCTCCTCCTGTTGAAACAAGACAATGTCACCCTAAAGTGTCAGGTGGAATCTATTTCACTGAGCTAACAACACTCATTTCCTTACCCTGTTGTTCCTTTAAAGCTTTCAGAGTCTACACACAGATGTCTCTGAAATGCAGCTCATTTTGAACACACGGAGGGAAGAGGAGGAATAGACAAACTTATCTCACCAGAAAATCTTCATAGAGGCACATGTCCCTGAAGAAGAAAGGCTCTATACTTGTAATTTCATTCAATATTTCTTTTCAAGCATTTGAATAATGGGCTTTACAGAACATCTTTTTGATACTAACTGATCTTTATAAGTAATAAAACCCTCTTACTGGGCTTTGGTGCTTACATCTAGACTCCACAAAGTGTCTTTTACAAATAATATATTACAAATAATAACCCTAGCTAATTTTACATTGTAAATAACTTCACCTTTCAAGCCTCCCCATACATCACTTTGCTAAATATGAATCACAGCTTTAAGCTGTCTAAAAGCATGCCATTAGAGTGGGGGATGTCTCTGGTAAAGGATCCCAAACTATCCATAAATATCCCTTTCGTGAAAAGCATTGATTAAACCTTCCTGGCGGGGGCTTTTATGAGTTTGGATGTTGGTTCTCCCTCTGCCAAGCCCCAGCCCAGCCCATCTCCAGCAGGTTGGGAGAGCCCTCAGCCCCCACCTCTGCTGCCAGGAGCCCGCCAGGGCACGGCTGAGTCCGGGCAAGGCAGCAGGAGCTGCACCAACTCACATCTCAGACCCCCTCTTTCTTAATTAGGGCTTGAAACAATAGGTGGGGAAAACTCAGGTCCAAGGGCTATTATGTATTAGCTTTCATTTCTGTGCATTGATTGAGCTTATGTTGTTTTATGTGTGCGATGAAAGGGCAAATCAAAACCCATTTCTCTTTCTTGTCAATTCTCTTTCTCTTTTTCACTATTTATCTTCGTATTGTATCGCAGCAACAGATGGCACATTAAAAATGAATTCACTTTTTGGGAACTGTATACTGTGCAGCTTATTCTTGCCGTCTAAAATGACGAGGTAATTAAATTTCTTTTGGGAAGGTACCTATAAAATACAGTAACATGATGCCCACTTAAGGAACAAGACATTTTACAATAGAAGCACTTGGGGAATAACACAAGTCTTCTGGAGAAGAACACAAGTCTTCCAGGCATAGAAACTCTTGGCATGGATATTTTTATGTGAATTGTTGACCTAGTTTAAAAAGTATATATATATCTATATAAATATATAGATATCTCAGCCTATTTCCCACAGATTTTCTTAGAGGAATAAGTTGCAAGTGTTTTCTACATTAATTTCCCCTGGCATGTTTACAAACAATTCTCTCAGAGAGGATTCACTGGATAATATTATTCTTTAAAAAAATAGCTCTGGATAAATTCAAATAAAGAATGTCATTGCTAGCAAGCACTGCACAGGTCAGTTTACATGCAATGCCATCAATGTATGCTTAGCAAGGTGCTTAGGAAAAATAAACTCCTAATCACATGAAAAATTACATTTACAGGCTCATAACATTTTAAACCCTGCTCAAGGGATCACATTTGAGGAGCAACAAGCCAGGATAACACAGGTGAGAAACTTTCCTCACCAGCATCAACACGTTTGCCACAAATAGAAAACAATAGGTTAAATTCCTTCAAAGCACAGTGTCTAATTTGGTGGCAATTAATCAGCTCAGATAGAAGAATCATAGGAATATCAGCTTTATAGACCCAGAATAAACAGCAGCATGAAAAACATTCCTTTGCTATGATCATCAGCACCTAACAATTACAGTGAGAGTCATTAGCAGGCTGTAGAAAAAAGGAAAGCAAGTGTGTAGGAGGAGGGACAGGTCACACTGAAGCTGCCTTTTTATTAATCATCATTATAGGAAGGGAAAGAAGAAATATTAAGTTTCTGTTCCTATGAAATTCATTAGTCATTATTTTTTGAACTTGATTATCTGTATTCTGATCCTGAAATCTCTTTTGGATGATAGAGTGAAAGAACAAACAAATAACAAATATATATATATAAAACAAACAAAAACAGTTGAGCACAAAACATGGAGAAACCAGCAATATCACATGATGCAATAGTGACCAATAAGTAATTTCTACCCCAGGACAAAGTTTCAGTTATACCACCTTTATTTTCTTTGGTTTCCTACTGCAGCTCCACTTTGCTACATTAGCCCCTCCTTAGGGGAAAAAATAAATCAATCTGGGAGAATTTACCTTTTAAAAGAAAAAAAAAATCAAACATCACTGGATCTTCACTTTTACTTTAGGTCAAGAATATCAAAACTAGACAGTACTTTCAGTATTTTCACCTACTTTAAAAATTCCATTAGATAGGGCAGAGCTAATAATCTCTGGGAAAAGGGAATGGATGGCTTTCCCACCACCAAAGGGGTTAAAAAAATACAGAAAACTCTACAGATATACACACTCCCTGATCTTTAAAATATTGCAATACGGGTTTGGGGATTTTTTTGAAGTGCTGTTGTTGGAAATTTCCTGTGCCTACATGAAAGATGGTATTTAAACTGTTGTAACTTGGCCGAGTCAAAAGCAATTTGCAGGAGGACACTGAAAGGCAAATATATACATACAAGGGACAGGTCTGCTAACATGTTAAATAAACCACATTTACACACAGAACCTGACAGTTCCTCTCTCAAAATAAATACATTTGAAAGTGAATACATTGTCCTGTTGAGTCAGGCTGCATTTGGCATCTCTGCTTTCCCCCCTCCCACCCCCAAGTGTGTGTCAAGGATGTTTTCATCCCCTTGTTTGTCTGTCTCCCCTAATCAGGAGGCTGTTGTTGCACTAAGCAAGTCGGGGTATTTAGTGGAAATCAAGATGGATTTAGTTTGGAATTAAGTAGATCCTCATGACAGGAAATATTAAGAGATGATGGATGTCTGACAAATATTTAAATTAAAAAAAAAAATCAACTCCCATTTCAGAAGGCAGTCTGCAAAGCTAGATTTATGAAACTGAACTTTAAACTTAAAGGAACATATTTTTCCAGGCTTTATGTATTAGCAACATTGCATTTAATTTAGAGATTAAATAAACACTAGTTTGAGGCAGTCCACCAGGGCTGAAATGCTTCATGGAGGCAGGCTCACAGTTTTGAGGCTATGAAATATGTCTCCTGTTTTGACACTATTGTAATAGCATAGTTGTTCACTTTCCTTGTTTCCATGGGGTTTATGGTCCATAAAGTTTAATAACAATCTTAACAGCTGAACAGTGAGCACACATCTCTGGGAGGCTTCTGTAAGAAACAGGATCTGAATTTTATCCATGTACTTTTTAGTGGCAGCATATGTCCTTCCCTCACCACTGTCCACAAACACCCACATCAGTAAAGAAGGCACCAAACAACACTGATTTATCTCAGGAAAGATGCCACACACCCTCATATCCTCCAGGAGCTGAGTGAGCAGCACTCAAAACATCAGATTATGAAATTGTTGAATTTCAGAAAAATTAAAGAAAAAGCTTGATGAATAGGTTCCATAAGAAAAACATCCAAGAGCACCTAAAAAGAGCAGTGGCTTTCTTCCATCTGAGTTGGTACCAAAAAATCCCAATGTCTTGGGTGCACAAAACCTTCTCCTCTAAGAGGTGCAGGTCTCCCTCTTCACTCACCTCTCTCCACTCCCACAAGATAAGGCAGGAACACTTCAGCTCCTCACAAAACTGGCCCTTAGGCTGTACCTTGACTAATTGCTTTCCATAAAAAGGGAGAGAAAAGGGCCTTATTTTGGTGCAAAGAGAGGAAGTGGGTCTCCCCAAAACAACATTCAAGCCTGTAAAGAGCTTTTCCAGAAAAGACATAGGCCCACCTCAGGTTTTATCCTCTGAGGTAGCCCAAAACGGAGAGAAAAAGGCTAAAAAAACACCAAAGGAGACTCTTCACCAGAGGGCAGGTTCCCAAAATCACTGCAGCACACCCCAAACCTCCAGCTCACTCCAGCCTCTGACTGGCTCATCTTTGCAAACTGCTTTCTTTACAGCTACTACCAAAAACAAAAACAAAAAACAAACAAAAAAAAAAACCCAAACCCACCCACAAAAAAAAAAAACAAACAACAAACCCAAAAAACCAACCAGCTAGAGGAGTAAAACCTGAGAGCCCTAAAACTAATGTGGGATTGACCTGGATCTGCCCAGGCACCAGGCTCAAGAGATGATCCAGCAGTCAGCCCTGCTGGCTTCGACCTTGGCTTATTTGGGTCCTGACCTGAGTGTGTGGTTCTGCCTCACGGACTGGGTTCTTCCCAGGGCAGGGAAAGCAGCATCCCTGATTTGTGATCTGGATCAGAAGGTAAAAATTTGCACACAAATCCTGTATCAAGAGTTAACCAGAGATCTCTTTTGTACAGCCTGATGGAATGTTTAGGTTACACGAGGCACAGTGGTAGAAAGAGAAAACACCTTCCCCTCTGAAGTTTGGCTTTAACTTTGATTAATCTGGGATTGCCTTGGCTTGGTGTCCCAAATGTCTAAGAATCATGTTGGTTCAAACCAATCAAAGACAAGATCCTCTGTCTACTGATAATTCCACCTATTCCAGTATTTTATGATGGTAAGGGGTTTTTTTGAAAAACAAAAAGACGTTCAACTTTCAAACCTGAATTTACAGAACGATTTGTAAGGAGAAGCTCTACACAAGTACAGAATATTAAATGAATTTCCCCTTTTTAAATAATTGAATCTATTTCAACTTGATTGTGTCTCTTTAACATTTCAGTAGATCTTTCTTTTTTTCAATGAATTTGACACATCAATATCAGAGTAAATCTACCTAAAATATTTACAATTACTTGCAAGATATTTTCACATGAACCAGTAAATTGAAACTTCCTCTCAAAGGAGAGACATAAAAAAGTCATTTTTATGGTGGTTATTGTAATTTTAATAGGCAATTTCATAGGTAAACAGAAGTGCTTGATCTCCATTCACTACTGTATAACAGGCTGTGCTGCATATCTAATGGAATCACATGGATTTGTGTACAAAATGAACAAGAATTATAAATGGCTCCTTCTGTGATTTAAACTCTACAGGACTCAAACTCTACAGGTTTTAAACTCTACCTCAGCTACAGCGCCTGAGAAGAAAACACAACACACATTTGCATCACACAAACAGGCAGCCCACTCCTCTGGGGAATCAAGTTTGAAGAAGAAAGGGCTCCAGTTTGGCATTAAAGCAGCTGCTCAGCAGAAGGAGCTGTGCACTCATTTTCAGAGCAGCCTCCATCCAAGCTGGCTCATTGAAATGAGTGCAGGCTCAAAAAGATCCAAAATTTCTGTGGGCAAATGACACTTTCATGGCTGGAGTAGATTAATGGAGTAATAGATTGAAAGGCTAGAAGGGATCATTATGATCATCTACTATGACCTTCTGTTTAACAGAATTTAGCCAAGGGATTCCTGCATCCAGCCCATGGCTCATAACTTCTGGTTGAGCTACAACCAATATCTTTTAGAAAGACATTCAATCTTGATTTAAAGACTTCAAATGATGGAGAAGTCACTACATTCCCTGGCAAGTTGTTGCAGTGCTTAATTGCACCACTGTTTCTTTTTTTTTTTTCTTTTTTCAATTTTATAACTACAATTTGTGTAGTTTCAGCCCAGTCACTTTATCCCCTCCTGCTAGATTAAAAGTCCTTTTTTAGCAGAAGTTTTCTCCAAGCAAGGAATATCTTCATCTTTTCCTCACAAAGACACTGCTGCTTTATTCTTCTGCTATGGGATAAAAGTTCTCATCATTCTCATAGGTCTTTTCTGAAATCTCCAAACTCTTTACATGCAAACACCAACACTAGTACTTGTCAAATAATGTTTAATTTATAGGGATAATAGCAGTAATAATAACACTGCAAGGATAAACTTGGAGAAGAAAACAAGCATGTAAGCCATTTGGTCTTTCTCTTTCTTACACAAGCTCATGCAAATATCCTTTAGAGAAAAGGAAGAATTAAAAAAAATATCTAAATATGCTGAGTTTAGCCAGGCTGGAAGACATAAGGATAGTAAAACAGTTTAGCAGAGCACAGATCTTGGGTTTTTTTGCCAAGTTATGTTTGAAGCAAGAATTCACGAAGCACAGGTACCCCCACAGTCCTCTCCATCATTCCACCTGGCCTGCATCCCAGGCAAGTTCAAGGAGGTTTTTAGGTGCTGTACCTGACCCAGGCATGCAAAGGGGGCTACAAGAGCAGGCTGCCAGCTCCAGAGCATCTGAAACTTTCTAACACTATGAAAATCCTCAGCTGCTTGTCAGGACAGCTTTATGGAAAGTGAGATGAGGTTCTGGCCCCAGCATTTAACTACACTTGGCCATAACTCAATTTCTCACAAATAGCAATTTTGGCATGTTCTGGTTCTCTTGCACAACTGTGATACACACAGTGGGAATAATAAATTATCGTGCTATTACATGACAACAGAAACCTCAATGTGTTTGGTTCCATGTGCAGGACTGAAAACGTGGGCTGTGATTTCACTGTACTTTCACTAGGCTGGAATCTCATATATTTACATTGTTTAGTAATGAACTACTGATCATGTGAGACAGAGAATTCATGGGAAAAATGATTACACTTACAAAGAGGGCTCTGAATGAGGGGGGTTTTGTGATGAAAAGCCTGGATATCTGTAGTTAGAATCACTCTCCTACATTTCAAGCATATATATATTGCAATGACACTGACAACGTGGGGTTTGGAGGAATGTCCACAAATGCTACTTCTACTTCAGATGTGATTATACACCCCTGGAAAACAACAAATAATTTACAATCCAAACACCAACGTCTTTTTATAATTCATTGAAATCTGCTATTGGATTCCACTAATGTTTTTGAGAAGTTAAGAACAGCAAAACAAGAGGCATGCAATTCAAGACAACCTCTTACTGGGAAAGAAAAGAAGCTGTTTTCATTCCTAGAAGACAGTGGGTGGGAAAAGAGATTTCTGCTAGGGAAACAAGCAGTCACTTTCACTGAAAAGGAAATACTGAGTTGCTTTGTCCTGAGGTCTCAGTGGAGCAAAGCCTGATGGTTTAACCATGGCATATGGGTTGCAGCCCAAGAGAGCTAAAGAGAAAATTTGGAAGCCCGTGTCAAATTTTCTGCTCTCTATATAGCTTTGGCCTAGGCCTCAGCAGCAGTCTCGAGGGACAGAATGATGTACTGCAATATAACAAGCTGCCTGACATTTTGAAATGCCTTAACCCCCAGCTTTCCATCCACCTTTTAGCCCCTGCAGCAGCCTCCCTTCCCACACGGAGCTGCACAATGTACGGTGCAAGACTTCACTGTGAAGAAAAAAAGTTGTCGTGTCCTTGTCCTTGAGGGTTTTAATCGGCAATGACTCCTGGCTTCGTTAATAACATTTTCAGTAATATTACAGGAAAGGCCAGTTATTGTACAGGAGGGGGGTATGTGCATGTCTAATGGCCCTCACTCAGGCAGGGGCCGTGTCTCAGCAAAGTCTTGGGACTATTTTTGAAGTTTTCCCAAGCTAGAACACAGGATGGGGGGGCCATGAAAAAGGGAAAGCACCCTTTTCCTGTAAATGCAGAAATTGCAACCTCCTAATGAAACACAAACCCTCCTGAACCCCTAACAAAGGAAGCTTTAGAAACACAAATGTGAATGTGGAAGCTGGTCCACACAAGCAAGAAGAAATTTATTTTATGCTTCCAACAACTTTCAGATTTACATCTAGCAGCTGGAGGCCAAACCATTAAAAACAGTGCAATAATTATATATCCAAACCAAAATCCCTCTGCCCCCCTGACATGGAAAACGCCGCACAAAAGCATTATTAATTTTAAAAACTACATTCTATTACAGGCTTGGACTCCAATAGCCCAGCTCACAGCCCAGCTCCTTTTCTCTAAAAAGTCAAAACATGGAGGGGTTGACTAGAGCTCCTCTCATACATTATCTCCCTAATGACTTTGACCTATTAATAAGTGGAATCTATCAAGTATACTCTCTCCTACAGTATTTTGTCAATCGTTATACGCCTCAATGGGGCCACCATTAAAAATCTGCCAATTAATTCAGTATTTAGGACACTGTTACTATGAAATATGCTATGTATCATGCTATTTCTCATTATAAATATAGAAATGCTGTAAATTACAAGGTGAGATTAGTATTTTCTGCAATAAGAAGTGACGCCTTTTAATGATAATCGTTATATATTTTGCCTTTTCTCCCCTTCAGCAGGGTTCTTTTATAGCTGAGCCATTCCAAGGAACAACAATCTGAATGCCACAATGGATACTGGAAAGATATTCTTTCAACACTCTAATTCTTACTTACTGCCATTCTGTATTAAATCCTTTTGTACCAGGGTCTAAATATGCACCCTAATTAATTTTTATTATTCCAAAAAAGTTAACCAAAGGGTTTTTCCCAAACTTTAAACAATGTCTTATTAAAAATAAGAATAATATCTAAAAAGAATATTAGTCATCTTACATTGAGTGCATGTTCATGTATTACATCTGAATAAAATGCTTTTGCTGACCCAAAACAAAGCTCTTGCCCAAAAATGATTAATTGTGGCTTTCTGGTCAATAAAACACTAAATAAAATGAAGGATGAGAATCTAATGTGTGTGAAAGTCTCTAATGGCATTAATTAATTTATTTATTTAATTTTGATTTTTTAGAAAAACAATGTTTTGAGTAAAAATATTTTATTTAATATCCCATGGATTTAAAAAACACATTAAAGGTATTAGCACTAAGTTGGCATGATTGCAATGAATAATATGAAAAGTGCCTCTAATAGAGTTGTAGCTGTGGTTTCATTTATTCTAGATGAAAAATGACGTTTATCAAACATTTGATCTGATGGGCTATATATTTATGGAGAAACAAAAGAGAGAGATTAACTGGCAAGAAAATCCATTTTGATTAGACTATTTAATGTTCTGCGTATGTGTTACAAATAACCCTCCTCCCAGGAGGATTCCTTTGAACCAGATTTCTTCAGTTATTATTTTTATTTAGCACTGGGACCATATGACCTGGGAACAGAACCTTTTAAAACACCTGACAAAAATCAGAGGCATAAGAACTTTTATCTATACTATTTCCTCTGTAAGGAAGATCTTATTGCTATATGGGATACGCTTGCTAAATTAAACTTCTATTGTTTTTCAACGTATTTTTTAATATTATCATTTTAGGATCTTCAGTTGTACATTTCTCAATGATATTTCATTTGGAACTGCAACCATTTATCTAGTTGAAGCATCTGTGTGTTTAACATATGGACTGGAAACTTTCCACTACAATGACTGTGCTCTGCCAAAAAAGCCAGCAAAAGAAAATGTTCTGATGTAAATATAAGCTGATATCCAAGTTCTTCACAGGTTTTGAATCTTTAACCATCTAAGCAAAGGAGAGTTTATTACAACTGCAGTTTTGTTGAAAACAAAACCAAAATAAGACAAAATAAAATAAAAAAATAGAAAACCAGCAAAAATAGGCCCTGTATATTGCAAATCCCCATTTTGGCAACCCAAAGAGGGAATATAAGCTTAAAGGCCTGAATTTAACAAACCTAATTATCAAGGCTTAATTAGTACCAAGGGTAAAGCTTCATGGAACACCTGCAGACTTAATTTATGTCCTGACAGAGAGGAACAAGTGTTAATGGGCTGTATTTATGTTAATACCTGAACCTTAGAGAGCCAGTGGGATAAAACAGACTATGCACTAGTTTTTTGTTTCAAGCTACAGAACAAACATAAAAGATTTTAATCTTAATATTAGTTTGCACATAAGTCCTTGGGGAAAGTATAGATCTATTTAAACTTTAAAATTGGAGATGCTGAACACTAAGGGGAAAAGAAAAAGTAAAAACAAAAAAACCCAAACAAAAAGTAAGTTGATTTAGAAAGTGGTATCAGTGCAGAAAATATCGAACCAGAGAGGGTCTGTGGCCATTTTCTGAGGATCCTGTGAGCAGATACTGTTATTTAAAACCTCTTACACCTCACCATTGATGCTTTCTACAACATGAATATAGATTCTTTAATGTTTTTGATGCATAATACAGTTCTTTTCTATATTCAAAGGGATGGCAAAAAGGCTGCCCACCATAACTGCAGTGCTGAGGGTATTGGCCCTGCCTGCTGGTGCTTGGTGGGCACACTCTGAGCTGGTTTTGGGCACATTTTCAGAGCAGAGCCCTGTGGGGAATGGGGCCTCTGACAGTCTCCAGAGCTCTCGGAGCCCAGGCTGTAAATGGGCCATATGGTGCCACCAGTCCCAGCTCTCCCTGAGTGCCAGGAGAGTACAGAACATTCCCTGTCCGTGCTGTTCCTCTCTCTGTGTGCAGCAAACCACCTCGGAGCTGGGGGGGTTTAGGTCGGAATAAATATCCTGCGTTTTTCCCACTGAAGATGCAATTCTGCTGCAGCAGCACCGGCTCATCTCCACTTCTGGCACAGCAAGTTTCCTGGCTAAACTCAGAGAGATGCTGCTCAGATGGCATTTGCTGCCCTGCAGTGCTCCTTTCCTTTCCCTTGGTCGCTCACAGCGCTTTGCAAAGATCCTTCCTGAGAGTGTGGCTGTCCCCCACGGGCACACAGCCTGGCTGCACGCCCCACGCCTGGGGACACCGTGTCAGCAGGGTTTCCCAGCAGAAGGTCACTGAAAACTTCCCCTTTTTTCTCTTACAACTAAAGGTTTGCCTCTGCCCAAAAGCCTTAAACAGTTTTCCTGTCCGTCATTTCCTGTAAGGACACCAGGCCTGAGTCTCTACAGCTGCCTTAGGGGGAGGTAAGAGGAGTTACAGGATGATCCATAGGAATTCAGGCTAATTTAAAGACATACATCTTGGTTGAGCAGGAATGGTAGATTGATTAGGTTTTCCTCCTCCCCATAGTCCTTTAGTGTAAAGGCAAGAGAATTCCTTAAGTTTTTGTTATCCTTTTTCCTTCCTATTTTATAATATTCCTTAAAATATTGCTTCTTCCCTTCCTGCTTTTTTTCCTTGGCAGTGCCCACCCCCTGCCACCAGCCCATTTTCCCATTTCAGGGGTGTGCAAACCATCAGCACTTCCCATGGCTCGACTGGAAATGTCACTGAAGATGTTTGCACAGCTGTGGGGCCACTGCAGGGCTGAGTTTTAGTGCTGTCAGCTGGGAAGAGCAGCAGACCCAGGAAGGCTGGGAGAGATTTGTGTTATCTTGTAGGAGACCCCACCACCCTGCATCTATCAGAGAATTCCTCTATGTGCCCACACAAGCCTCCTGAGGCTATAAAAGGTGCAGCTTAGAGTAAAACCCACCCAGAACTGACTGGGCTGGCTCAGTGTAATTGTGAAAGTGACTTCCAGTCCTTAAACTTGGAAAGACTTCCAAGGGCAAAGTGGAGGAAGGCGTTTCCATCTCACCTGCAGCTTTCCAGTGGCCCAAAGCATCACACCAAAGCTCAAGAAGAGCAAAGTCAGCCTCCACCTGCCCTCCAGGGACCATCCCCTGCCCCAGAAATGCCTGAGAGCCCTTGCACTGCCTTGGAGGAGCCACGGCCAGGGGCGTGTTCTCCCAGCTTGGATCCCCTTGGAGCTCCTTGTACCTCCCAAGCCAACCACCTGGTGCCCTCCACACCCTAAGCTCTTCTACCTTGGAGTGCTGCTGGAAACATTTGCCCTGTTTCAGAGTTTGGAAACACTTTGTGAAACATGACACAAGTACCTCACCAGCACCAGGAGTGAAATGCTGGGGTTGAGAGAGTCTTTGCTCTCCGTTTGTTACTTGCTCTCCCTGTGTGAAATGAATAACACCAACATCTGCTTCCCAGGGCAATAATTAGTTGTTTCCATGGAGAGGTGCAGTGAAAATAAAAATATTAATGGTAGCAGCAAACTGCTCTCTCCCTCTAAAGATTCAAACTTCACAAAGGGTCACCTACCAGAGGAATTCACAACCGAATTTTTGTTCAAAAAAGTATGCATTAAAAATAATAACAGTCATTCTACAGCCTTCTTTTATTACTTTTATCAGTAGCAGTACTTACACCTCTTTTAAACCCATTTTTACCTCTGGCAAATTTATGCAGACCTTGAAATGTGGTTTTCCAAACTGGACATTGCACATTAACACCAATCTGATATTTATGGTCGTTGTGGAAAGAATTGGAGCAAAGCACGTTGATTTTTTTCTTTGGTGAGCTGTAGTGACACTGATCACAGCACACACGAGCTCCCACGTGTGCACACGTGTGCAGATGTGTTCTGGTAAATCCCCTCGGGCCCGGCGTTACGGGAAGAACACGGCTGAAGCCGCGGCGTAGGATTTTTGCGTTTCACGTGTGCTTTCATTTTGGTCACATAACCACATTTCAGAACAACACGCTTTCCGTACATTCTGTAAAACTAGCTCAAGATAGATGATAAACGGAAACAACCCATTAATCAGAGCGTCAATGAACATTCTGAGAATTAAAATACGAATCCTGGACAAATTTAGTCATCAATTTCGCAAAACATCTTTGGCATGGGAAGTCGGAGATCTTTTTGAGGTCTAAAAGGTTGATTTCTTGGGTTTCTTAAAAGCTGAAACAACACTTGCCATACACAGTTTCGATCAGGCTTCTTGTTCTGTTTTCTAATTTCATTTCATCCCACTTTAACAGGGCGTTCTCCACCTCCCTCAGATCTTCCCACAGAATCAGTCAGGCAGAAGAAACACTTGAGCAGCTTGTGCAGGCACGATGGCTGAGCTGGTCACAGAGCCTGTCCTGGACACATTAACCAATTTTGCAGCAAAAAAATAAGGACAATTTTCAGATTGTGGTGTTTGACATTAATCCAAACTTTGTTATAGAAAGCTGTCCTCAGAACCGTGTAATATCTGCTACCAGGTATGGTGAAGCCAAATAAGAATAGGAAAAAGAAAACCAAAACAGCTCCTAAGATTTTATTTTCCACTTGGGAAATTTTCACATCAGTGAAATGAATAGCCGTTTTGCTTCAGTAGGTGCATTTCTTTTGGGGTCATCTTTTGCTCAGCAGGAGTGGACAAGGATGAAATGGGATTTATGGGGCTTTTAATTTTTATTCTTTAATGTTTCTATTTTCTTGTTCAAATATATTTTTATTTAATGTTTTGAAATATGGCTTCCCAGTTCAACCTCATTTTAGTTTCACAAAGTAAATGCAATTTATGTGTTGCAGTGAAAGAAAATACAAAAAGAAAGAATTAAGGTAGTGAAATTTTTCATATTTCAGCCAAGAGCAGAATTTTTATCCAACCTGAAATATTTTCCATGCTTGCTTAAAAATCCATAAAATGAGCAATTGCTCATCAGCTTAGGAGTTATATATGCGAAATCTCATGCACACAAGTCAGGGCCAACGCACGACTGAAGCTTTCTAACCATTTGTTAAATTTCCCACTCTGCAAGTGTCAAGAGATTGAAGAGTAAAAATGAACGAGGGAAGACAAGGTTCCGAGCCACTAAACTGTAGAGATGTGACAATCTTTTTTGTAGGGGGATACTGCAGTTGCACTGTAGAGAGGAGAAACCTCCGTTGCCTTTACACCAACACAGGATGTTTGACTCTCAACAGAAAGAAAACAGCCAAGTGCACATAAAGAGAAGAATAAGCAGCTCTACAAACAGACCACAAACTTTTATCCTGGTGCTGTTGAGTTACGTGAAACTGTGCATCAGCTGCTGATGTTACTCTGTCAGTCTGCTGGCTCGGTATGCACTTTAACAAACAGGCATGGAAGTTATTTTATGAATTAGAAACTTCAGCTACTGACATAAACACACAGACTGTCTTCCTGTGCACACAGAACAGCTTAGTTAGACTGAAACTCTGACTAAACACATTGTCAGCACACAATAGTAGCTGAATTTCCTATGTCTTCAAGCGCAAACCCTTATCAAACATCATAAATACTACAGGGAAAATCAGATCCCTGTTCCATTTATTTAACATTTGATAAAATCAGTGAAGTGATCAAAGAGCAGGTTCCAGGAATCTTTTGGTTTGTTTGTTTTGTCATTCTACAGCTTAAACCTCTATTATTTAATGACCTCTCTGCAATTCTATAAATGTCATTTCAATTTTGCTAGAATTTAATATAAAAAAGGCAAATACACTGCACACTATATTGCAGTGAGCCATGTCCTACAGGTACCATCCAGGAGTGAAAGGCAAGGTCCAGGGTTAGTCTTACACTTTCAAAACACTACCCAGCTCTTAAATAACTCTCACATCACCCCCTACACCATTTGCTGTTCATAAATGAGGAAAGCAAGGCACAGAAATGGAACAGAACTGCTGTGTAGGGATGCAGCACCCTGGAAAGATCAAAAGCTTGGAAGTTCCTGATTTCTACACCTCACCACTGCTTTTTTCTGCTGTGTTTGCCCTTGGTCCAATTGCTTATTGTGAGGGACTCACTGAGGTTGCTGAACTGCTCCTGCGCTCTTAAATTTTAGCAATTATGTTTAGGAAGTGCCATTCCAGAGTGGAGGCAAATTTCCACTGGAGATAAAATTATAAATCACTAAATTTCATAATATCTTTACCCTTGTGAGTTCTCATGGAGAAGATGCAGAGGGGCTGAAGCAGGGTAAGGGTGTTAGACTGAAGGTTTGGAACAATTAAAAGTACCATTCCTCTTCCCCTGAGTCTGCAACACCTGGATTTTGGCTTGCATTTCTTTTTCTGAAATGCTGACCTAAATATTGAATTCACTCCATTTATCCCAAATCTCGTCAAAGGATTTTTGTTAGAAAATGAGAATTGCTATTTAATAATAAGTAAACATTTAATATATCTCTGTTGCACCATTAAAATACTCTGCATATAAATAAAATTTCTTTCTTTTCTTAGCACTTCCTCCATCCCTGATCTGAACTTGTTCGTGACATACACCAAAAGTCTTTCACTGGTACTAACAAACTTCACTGACATGCAATTTATACAGCAGTAACAAAAAAAAAAATAAGAAATTTTTGGTATCTTTACTTACTAAATTTCCCAAAGTGTCATTTTATGAGAGTTAATACATAAATCCAGGACAATTTTAAACAAATTCGTAAATGAAGAGTATTTTGGGAACAAAATAAAATTAAAAAAAAAGAAAAAAAAAAGAGCAAACTGGAAGAGCAAAAGATAACAAGAAGACTGAATGTCTTTTTAAATTTCTTGGAAATTTCTTGTCAGTGCAGCTTTGCCAGATTCCCACAGTAAACAAGCAAAAGCCAAAAAGCAGGAGCAAACATCCCCTCCAAGCTCCATCCATGAACTCCCTAGCTTGTGTCAGCTTATGTCAATACCTCTGTAATAATTCTGATTTATATAAGCTTAGACCTTAAGGCTTAATAATATTTACAAAAGCAGGATTTTGGCAATAATTATGTCATTAGGAGCATCCCTTTATTTTTTAGAATTTTTAAGCTCCTTTTGCCTCTCAAATTATACACATACTGTCCTAAATTATGCCAATTTAACCTAGAAAATGTTTACTAGTTTACTCAAATATCAGTGTTTTTTTACAGCAAAGAAAGAATGGGCAGTAGCAAAAGATGGGATCAAATTTTGATGGAAATCTCACATGTGGATGCCCTCCCTGTGCACACTGAAATTGCAGCAACAGATGCACTGGACCTGCCTGGCACCCTCTCTCATGTTACCAAGATTGCAAATATCCTATTTTCTTTCTGTTCCTTGAAAGAAGTAGCACCACATGCATCCCAGCTGTTCCCAAACACTAACCCACAGAAAACAAAAAATTTATACCAAGGAACAGGACAGAAGGAAATTTTTTTTAACTCCTATATGACTGAGCATTAGGGAAGGAAATTACCACGCACAACAAATCAACAGCCTGCTGAACACCACTCACACATCAGCACATTCCAGACTGTTTTCCTTTTATCCTCCTCATCTAACATAATCCAAAAAACAAGAACATATTTCGTTTCAATGCTTCAGCAGCAAAATGGACCAGGAGCTTTACCGGTCTCATCAGCTTTTAGTTCCCCTTGCTCACAAAATTTATATTTCTCAGTGTCAGTGTCCTTAGAAGAAGAGTGAACACAGATCATTAGTCATCTTTCATGCTCTGGAGGTCCTTCTCGACCAATTTAGTAAAGAACAATGCTGTGCAAAAGAGACAGGGTGGCTGCTAATGACAGGCAACAGTTCAATATTTTATGCCACCTTAAAAAAGTTTCAGTAACTGAAGGTGTTCTCACATTAATTCTTTGCATCAATTATTGACAGAGAATTTAATTTAAAGGCAACTAGTCAGTAACCTAGGGGTACTGTTTTAAATAATTTATAATTGCTGCATGGGTGTAATCATATTGCTATTGATTAAGATCCAGTCACTTCTACCAGTCCAGCATGTCTCATGCTAATTAATTTTAGTGATATCACCTTTTTAACTCTGTGTTCCCTGGTAACAGGAACTCATTATTAAAAAATAATTTAATCAGGAGCAATCTTTTAAAGTTTATTTGATCAGTACTTGCTGGGCCATTGAAAAGGGGTATTTAAATGCAAGTAAAATTAGAAACTGAAGAAGGATAAAGACAGACTTATAATTTCAAGAGAAAGGCAATGATGCTTAAAAGAACCCTAAGATTTTAAATAGATATGGGAAAGAAGATTAAGAGAGAGTTACCATCATTGCCCCATGATGATGAAGTTGCTACATGCATTAACTCCTATTTCAATCAATAGAAATTTTGAAGATCAGCTTTTCCAGTGAATTGCAGCTCTCAGTGTGGCCAGCCCAGACCCTCTTAACAGCCCAATAAAACACAATATTGCATTCCAAGTGAAGAGGGGAAGTCCTACACACACAGTGCATGCCCCTCCTGTCCCTCATATCAGCCCCCAGCACAGACTGGTTTTTCCCTTCACCCATCCACTATGGAAATTCCAGTGTCTACTGGGGACACTTGGACTTTTTCAGGCTGCCTCAAAGTTTTGCAAGTGCTTCCTCAAACGTACACAGAACTACCCCCATCAACCTTAAATCCCTTTTAAAAATTCCATACCAACAAAAGGCTTTTCTAGGCTCTTGGGGCTTGTTGAAACCTGCTGCCTGCCCTGATTTATCCACCATGGAGTCCTTCTTTCTTTGGGCCCTGCTGTCCACTCAGTGCTTTGGTGTTGTCCTGTCCCACTCAGGCACTGTGAACTTCCAATCAGGAACTGCCTTTCTACTCCAGCTGTGCATTTCTGTGGTTCAACAAACCAAAAGTGACTCGACCCTTTGGTGCTGCAGGGCCACAAGCAGCAATAAAAAAGCAGCAAAAGCACCTCAAAGCAGGTGAGAGCACATTTAGCTCTCCAAAGTCTGCTGCAGACATCCCAGTCAGCGGCTGCAGTCCAATTCATTTGGCCCAGCCTGCCCCTTTTTGACGTCACTAATTGCTGATGATGAATGCTTCCTGCACATAGAAAGCTTCAAACAGCAAACACAGAGCCTTCAAGGGTGGAGTTTGAGCACTTTCTTGTGAGCCTGGTGAAACAATCCCAGGTTTTCCCATGAAGGGTTTGACAAACCCTACAGAGAGTTTGGGACTGCAGGGGAAGCACACAGACAGGTGAGCAGCCAATGCCAAGGGAAACAAAACCTTTGTGCAAGCAGGTCCTTTTCTCCAGCTCAAGGCAGTGGAAAGGATGCTGCTGATTTCAACGAGAGCAGAATCTGAGAAAGTTTGCCTTAATCAGCACAGATGTTTGGAAGGAAAGTTAACACCAGGATAGAAGTCCATCATGGAAAGGAAGAAACTGGAACAAGGACAAGGTTGCATTAGAACTAAAGGGATCTATTCCTGATTTTTGTAACCTTTCCATGGAGATCAGGGTGCTGGCTGACAATTCCTCACATATATCCAGTATCAGCAAGGACACAGGGCAGGGACTGCAAAGACAATGAGTACAATCAGATCTCCTGGAGTCAAAACATTTAGCCTATAAGTAAAATGACAAACCCTGTAATTTGAACTTGACACATGCTAGAAACAAACATCCACCAACTAATGCCACAAAGGACATGCAATCTTTGTCCCTGAAGACACCATTATGTAAATTAAATTGAATCTAGTCCACTTTGAGGTTTGCAATCAAATGGGTATTTTTAATATCAATAAAAATTGAGCTTTCCCCAGAGAATCCAAATCAAGCTGCTTTCGCAGAACAAAAGGAAAATGCTGAAACATATATGCTTTTAAGATAACTCAATGAATGTAAAATTGTTAGAAAAACCAGCGCATTCAAATCTACTACGACAAATAAACTGTGAGGAAGAATAAATTGATCTGACATTTGTATTCTCTTAGAATAAAGAAATAAGAGAGTTTGGGGATACCTGGATACTGGGGCCCATGGCTGCAGGAGGCTCTGAACACCCTTCACACCCACCACTAACGTCACACTTTAGGGGAAAAAATATCCCAAAAATGCCAACAAGGACTGCCCATTATTTATTCTGTTCACATTGTAAGGAACAGGGATATAAGAAGGTGAAAGCTTCTCTTGTCTGCTAGAAATGATTTTCATATATAAAGCCTTTTACATAAATCTACTATTTCACATAAGTACTACATAAATGTAATATACCATTCAAAATAAAGGAAGCATCAAAACAATAATTAGGCAAGTATGCTCTGTTTTCTAATCAGGATCAACCCCATTGCTAATCTACCCTGAATAATGGCTTTGTTAACAAAATTGCAACTGCAAAAGGTTGTGTTTGACAGTCACACCTGGTAGTATGAGACTACATTTCAAACAGTTTGGGAAAAAAAATACACTATTAAATTTACTGAATACCTTGGCTAGGGTTAAGTATTTTATGCAGGCATCAGCATCTTTAAGGAGTTCACCTTTTAAAAGGAGCAGGTTTTTTGTTGTAAATGGCACTGACACTACAACAAGAAAGTTCATTTCACAAAGATGATTCATTAAGAAATAAAATATTCATGGCTGACAGCTTGAAGGATCGCCATACAGTTTTATTCTAATGCACCTGTCCTCTTTGTCAAGTCCAATATGGGATGTCATGTCGCCAAAGTTTTATTTAGAAATTGTTTGTCAGAGTGAGCTTTCTAATGTGAATGAAAAATTCATTCCCTCATTAAGAAGATTTTCCATGAAATGTCTAGGATTTTCAATGAACACCAGGACATGAACCAATTACTGTTAAACACTTAAAGAGACAGTGTCCTAGCTCACTCAGCAAAACCCTTAATGCACAAGTGTATGGAAAGAACTCAATATCTATCAGCAAAACACAAATGAAATATCAGTTTTATTTTGGTTTCTGCACATCTTCCTGCCGTCCACCTACTTCCTTTTCTCTTCTTTTTTTTTTTCTTTTATTTTATTTCAAGAACAAATAGAAAATCATGAAGTTTGAGAGTTCTTAGTCAAATGCACAAACTAGATGCTGAGAATTTCTATACAACTTGAAGGACAAAAGCATGGCATAAATTGACAGAGGCTCATATTAATTAGCTGAAAAGATACATTCATATAAAGCTGACAACAACTCGTATCTGTGTTTCTTTACTTGTTGAAGTCTTGTTCATTCCCTTTTTTGTATTTTCCTCAGTTTACCTGTCCCAGCTGAGACAGCACCTGTGCCAAACCCTGAGCCTGGTGGAGCATAGATGAACACACTACAAAGCAAAAGGTTCTGCCAAATCTCTCCTAAGGGGTAACTTTTCTTTGTTTCTCACAGAAAAACTGCCTGTGTTCATGGATGCAATGATCTATGTCCCCTATACTTTATTTTTACCATTAAAGGAATTGCACTTGGACTGAGGTGTTCCCAATGACCAGACCTCCACAGGCATGCACCTCTTCAGCTGCATTTTTCCACTGTGGAAAATAATTTACCTTCTCATTCCAGACTTCAGGCTGTCAGACAGCCCACCTGGAGCAGAGGTTGGGCTGCTGGGTATCTGAAAACCTGAGACATCTTCAACCTGGTCTTGATGCCTTAGGTTTTGGCTTTTATATTTTTTAGATTCTGTGCTGTTTTAGTGGGTAGTTTTAGGTTTCATATTCAGTGCTGCTGAGTTCTCTTCACAGAGCAGGGAGACAAAAAAATTCCTTCTCCAGCTTGGGACCAAGGACAACTTTCAGGCCCAAGAACAAAACCAAGGGTGAAGGGAGAAGGAAAATCCAGGAGGATGGAGCTTCATAACCTGATGTTATGGTTGGACAGTTGACTCCAATATGCCAACGGACCAGAACTTTTAAAAGTGTGAGATCTGGTGATCAGGTGTCCATGTTGTGACCATTTTGGGGATTGTGGGGGTGGCCCAGCCGGGCTCTTGTGCTGCCCAGGTGTGCCCAGCGAAGCCTTTTCATAAATCCCTGCTTTACCCTTTTGCTCTGTCTAGTCTCTGTTCCGGGTCAGCCTCCTGAAGGCATCAGTTCACCCGAGGCATCAGCCTGAGCTCTTCCCTGTGCCCCAGTGCCTGGCATCAGCCTGCTCCAGAGCTGCCACCCCATGGGGCAGGGGGTCTGTGTGCCTGCAGAGAGTCTCACAGCCCCTGAATTAAGGAGCCAGGCTGCCCCAGGGGCCATAAACAGCACCTGGCAGTGTCAGGGCTCTGCAAACACAGGGACAGCTTTGCTCTGTCCTGGCCTGAGGAGCAGAGCTGGGAGGTGTCCCCTCCCTCTGGGCTGGGGTGGACACCACACATGTGCTGGGGTGCCTTGGCTTGTGCTCCAACTCTGCAACCCACAGAGCTCACAAAAGGCCTTTCTCTCTTCAAAAAGCTACAATTATTGGTTTAAAAAATCTTCTCATTTTTATATCAGAAATTCAAGCTAGTAATTTGAACAAGCAGCTCATTTCCTTTCTAAAAGGAAAGTTAGTAGCAATTGGAAATTATGTAAGTTTCTGATATTTAGATTAATCCTGTTACTGGTAAGCAGGTATCTCCAAATAGGATCTATCACATTGCTCCAGCCACCCAAGTCCCCCATTTCTAATGAATTCTAAAAAAAAAAATTTAGGGTTATATATATTAAGGTTCAGTTTTAATCTGTATGTGTAGCCAACTTTCCCTTTCTTGCACCTTTGGGAATTTCTTTCTATGTAATCCATAATTTAGAGAGTACAACCCAGTAACTTTGTGCAGTGCTGCCAGAATTCCTTTCTGTAGGAAAATGGTCAAGAGCTATCTACATCCTTTTGAATTTGTAAGTTTTGTTCTAGACTACAGTAGGAGACATTCTAACAGATGAAGAAGCATTTTCTTAGCAAATCAATATTAATTTATCTAAATGTTATGGTCTCAAGAGCCATAAGGGCTAAGCTGAGAGGAAAGTGTTTATTCTGAGCAAAAGTTTTTCAAATATTTATAAGACTAGATAATTTAGAAAAGAAAATACATATGGCAGAAGATAACACTGTGCCATAATTTTTTAGCTACCCTTTCACTTATTCAAGACAAGAAGTCTAAATGGGCAGATAATGGGATCCTTAATTTCTTTCTGCAATTTTCAGCTGAAATTCAAAGTTGAGTTTGGTTTTTGTGTCTTGAAGGAGTGATGCAGCTCAGGCTGTAAAAATAAGTCCTTACAGAAGCAGGGAGCTGTTATTCTTCCTTAGCTAAAATTTTTCAAGGTGTAATGAAAATCTTCCTCTCGATATTGTGAATATATATATATATGCACACATAGAATGCATATATGTACATCAACTGCATTCTATAATACAATTCCATAAAAAAAAAGGCAGTTTCTTTAGGGTACTATGTAAGCCTGAGCACACTGAAGGCAGCTGTGCTGACCTTTCTGCCACGTGATAAAACTGATGCAAACCAATCATCGTTATGTGCCGCAGCTCACACAGTCCATTCTCTACTTCACATAGGTGAATAATTAAAAGCAAAAGCCAGAGGAAATTGTTAATCATTTTGTCAACTGCAAAGGTCACCCAATTGTGCATCACAATGACATAATCAGAAATGCAAGGCATTATTATTATAAAGGTGATGAAAAGGAGCCGATACTCAGTTTCAAAACTCATCTTGAAAATCCCTTGCTCATAATTTTATTTACAAGGCATACTTGGGAACTGCAACTATTTCAGTTCTTGCAATCTGATAGTATTTTTCTCTCGAAGTAAGGATGGAGCATGCCTCTCAGCTACCATTCTTTTTTAAACTCTCACTGTACTATAAGGTACAATAAATTATTGCAATAACCTTTCACCCCACTAGACCTAAGTTCAAATATAACGGATGTCAGACAGAAAGTGAGTTTGTTATTTTAAGCTTAATCACATCAGACACCAAAATTCTCACAGGCAGTCCAGCTGAGGTGCCGTGCGTTTGGCAGGCTGGATTTTCCCTCATTTTCTCCCCCAAATTCCACCCACAAATCACAGCTGAGGAACTCCATCCCTGATTTAGGAACACGCGTCAGATGCGTAACCCTACCCGTGTGATCAGCCCACCAAAACCAAGCATGTAAATGTAAATGTCTGCTGAAATCTTGGCAGAACATTTAGTGCTGGTGGTCAGGAAAGGGTTATAGGGACCAGGACACAACAAAACTTTCTGCAGAAAGAAGCGACTTGCCTGCTAATGCAACATTCTGAAAGTGGACTGGTTTTTTTAAAGGGCAAATTAGGAGTTCTGGGGCTCTCAGAACTAGCAAACACAGAAAATCAATTAAACTAACATGTGAAGCTTAAATATATCACATTGTAAACTCATATTTTATGCCTCCACTTTAAGTGCACTTAGATGATCTCCTGGAGGAATTCAAAAAGTGTTATCTTATTTTGTGCCCAAAACCAGAAAAAGAGCTCCACTGGGCTTGCCAGGCTGTTAAAATTAAAATAGCTGTTTGAGCACAGCATAATATATGAGACGTTTAAGGCATTTTCCCCTAGAATTTTGGTTTATCTTCTTTAGTTAATTTTCTGAGATAAAATCCAGTTATAAATAACCTGGAGGCATTCTCAGTCTGCTGCTTGTGGGATGGCAAATCTTTAATAGCCAGAAATTCTGCCTCTTAGAGATCTCTTGAGGGAATAATAGTACTTTGAAAATTATCCAAAGGAAAATAAGCAAAAAGCATTATAAAAATTATAAAAACCTGTAATTATGCAGGAAGTTATACTATATTTATAAGCTAATAATGAACTACCACCCATAGGCTTTTTTTCCCCTTTTTAAATACAAACATAAAAATATTCATTGACTATATTCAATTCAAACTGCTGATTTTCACCAGAATTGATTATTTAAGTACATACTAAAAAAATTTCTGCAGGATAAGCCCCTACAGACATGTGCCAGACCAATAAAAAGAAATAAAACCTAGCAATTAAAACAGATGTGGCTGAAGAATTGAAGCAGAACTGCCCAGAACTTTTAATTTTCAGTCCTCTAGAATCAAGGAAAGAGTTATACCCTGACAGCATGTAAAACAACTGAAATATGAAATTAATACTTTCTCTAAACCAAAGACTACAATAACAATATCCTGGCTGTCATCCACTGACTATGTCTATAATTACCACAGTGCCTACAACTAGAAAAGTAGGAGGCAATTCCAAACAAAAATTGAGTCTGTCAGACTAGACACTGTAAGTTTTATTCTTGTCAAAGATCTGTAGGCCACAAATCATAATTGAAGTTCAAGCAGTTTAAAAAAAACTAAATTGTGGAATATAAGAGCAGTCTTTTTTTTTTTTTTTTTTTTTTAAGGTTTAAAACTGCTTTAGAAATCTGCAAGTCAATCACCTTGTCAACATTAGCAAGGAAAACAGTTGAAAGCCATTCTGACAGGCAAGGTAGAAAGGAACACGTATTTGTAACATAATAGAAAGTAACTGGTAAAGATTTAGAAAAGAAAAAAAGAAAATCTGCCTAACTATTCTCCTTGACTTTTCTGAGGTTGCAGAGGTTGATGATAGCAGTGCAAATGGCATAATTTATTTGGATTTTTAGAGTGCCCGCAATGAAATTTAATGTATGAAAGGTAAGAGCTATGAGGATGGACAAATGACCTAAATTTGAGTATGAAGAGAGAAAAGAAAAAGAAAAGAGGGGTGGTTTGAAAAGGAGGATTTCACCAGAAAAACCCAAATCTTATATTTTTTTCAGGTAATGTCAATTTGTCATGCTGCTTTTAACTCAATACAAATTATTAGACAAGTGAAAAATAAAGAACTTTAAATTAGAGATAATCAATGAAAATATTTTCTCATAGGGAGAAAAATAGAAGTCTAGAAAGACTGGCTAAGCAGCTTTGTTGTCACCATACCAAAGGACAAACCCCAAAATTTCCAGTGTACCTCACATTCTGAAAATGGTACAAACCCTGATGATTCTGGTCCTGCTGTCTTCACCCTCCTGCTCAATTTAAAATGACAAAAAGGAGTTGTTTGGGTTTCTTCAAATGCAATTACACTTTCTCTTGCTTAAAATGTAATGAAACAATATCTTTGATGGACAGTTTTAGAGACACCTTAAAAACTCCACTGAAGACGTAGTGCCACAGAACGCTGAGATTTCAGAACACAGATGTACATTTACTGTACATCTGCACTCTGAAATATAGACATTAAGCTCTCATTTATTAACTTAATTCTACACTGTGGAACTCAAAGAGTTGGGAAAACTTTTGTTTAAACTTCTTTCTCCCTAGGATTTCCAAAATTTCAATGTAAGCTGTCTGCAGGTCTTTTTTTGTGCACAGAGCAGCACGGTGAGCCTTTAAGCAACAGTTCAAACGCTCTCCCAAATATTCATTAGCTCACACAAAATTCAGATGAAGCATTTCCACTACACTTCTCAATTATTCACAATCTGCAACATTAGCTAAAATTGGTCCTAGGAAATCCATTGCCATCAGTGTGTGGATTTGTGTGTGAGCATGACAGAGACACGTTTTAATGCTGATCTCTCCAAGATCACACTGCAAACATTATGGCTTCTCCCTTGGACAATAAAACAAACATCTGCTTATTCAATCAAAATACATAAAATTCCGAGTTGCTAAAATCAACCCAACTTTGAATGATTCAGTCAACAAGGGGAGAAGTTTCTGAGCACGATGGGACTGTGCTTTGGAGATATGAAATCTGGGCTGCCTATCTCAGTTCTCCTTTACCTCCTTAACAACTTCAGATGCATAAATAAAATCTAGGACATTCCATTTATATTTTTAACTTCCAACCAGGCATGAGAGAAAGCATTTTGCTGAATGTCAAACTCACACAAATATTATGCATTAAAAATGCAGTTGCAAGACCATTTTTGAGGTTTCAGTTCCATTAATCACATTCCCTCCAGTGGGGATCTCTGGATTTCACTGTGAATAGTTTGTGTCCATGCAGCTTCATCTACAGCTGCCTTTCCACTTTTTTCCCCCTCTTTCCTCACCAATACTGGAAAAAAGGGTAGCTATTCACACTATCAAGGATGAAAGCTGACTGGGAAGACTTGCAGAAAGATCTTCTGATGCTCAGCAACCAGGCAACAAAATGGCAGATGAAATTAAAAGTAGATGGATGATGCACATGGGAAAAAAACCCAAATGCAACATCACATGTCTGTACCAAATTTAGAATGAAAGAGCAAGATCTTGGGGATGTATCACAGTGATATGAGAACATCAGCTCAATATTCATTGCAATTAAAAATGAAATAGAAACCTGAGATTTATTAAGAAAGAAGTAGAGAGGAAAATCAAAGCCATAATTTTGCCACTGTGTAAATTGAAGATTGTCTGCAGCTTGGACAATGTGAGAAGTTCTGGTACCCTCAACTTAAAAAACTGTCACAGCAGCGGAAAGCTACAGAGAAGGGCTAAGGAAATTATTATTGGTATGGAATAATTTCTGTACACAATTAACTTCCTCTTCTTCCTCCTCACAGGGGCAGCTGAGCAGGGATGCACTCGTGGCCTCAGAACTGTGAGCAGGAGAGGGGGAATAAGAACAGCCAGCCTCGCTCTGCACAGGAGCTGGATGCATCTTCCAAGCTCAAAACAAGTCAAAGCAGCCACTGAATTTTTCATGCAATATGAAGTTAGTCTGCTAAATACCTCCCACAAGACACTGTGGATGCTAAAAGTTTACAAGGCAAAAATTAACCAAGTAATGCTGAGTATTAGAGGCTGGGAGATATTGGGTTTTTGGGAAAATTCTTTACTGTTTGCTGTCTCTTTCTATGGCTTCTGCTCTTCCCATTTGTTTGGTGGTTTGAAATTTGATCTATCCCTGTATGGGCATTTTTTACGTAAAACTGCCACATGTGAAATGCTCCAACAAAAGAAAATATGAGGGATTGGATTGAGAGGTGGGTAAGAATCTAAACAGGCTGAATAAACTTGAAGAATGGCTCAAAGAGATTCTTTTCCCCTGAAGATTTATATAAAAGTATGGCTGTCTCTATTTTACCAGTAACACCAAAAAGCTAGGTCAGCCTTTTGTTTTGTAATATCCTCCTTTTCTTTTTCACCAAGTTCTGGGCCAACAAAGTCTGATTTAAAAAATAAATCCCCCCAGGGATGGCACCTGGCTGCTTAGTAACACCTGCAGCAAAAAGCATAGGGATTCCCTCGGACTGACCCTTCCCACAGGGAAATGATGATGCAAAATCCCATTTTTCTTCTCCACATACCCCAAAGGATTCTCTGCTGCAACCACAGAGTGTCCCATACCCAAAATGATGGTTTCAGGCCCTTGGGGCACAGACCCTGTCCTTTGCTACTTTATGGGAATAAATGTAGGTTTAATGTCTCAACTACAAATGAATCAAACGTAACATTTAATACAATAATCATCCTGAGAAAGAAATGGAGATTGTGGACTGATGGCAACATTAACCTGGGAGATCACTTCCATCTTGCCTTTTTTATGCATTTTTTACAGCTCTGCACACAGATCATTGCAAATGGAAACCCCTTTCAGATATTTTTTCTCTTTTCCTTTGGCAAATGTGGGTTCAACTGTTGCAGGGGTCAAGGCAGCAACGCTCCTCGTTCAAAATGTACTCCTCTGATTGAAAAATACAGTACAGTTAGCATTTTAGCCAAAAAAACCCAAAAACAAACCAAAACAAAAACCAGATAATGCTATCTATGCCAGTCCTCCTCAGTGGAAACTCCTTTACTTCAATGCAGTTATCCTGAGGGTGACCTCTTGTCCCTTCCTTTCAAACAGATCTACACCATTGCCACCAGCATCCAGGGCAGGATACAGAGCCAAAACTATCTCCCACAGAAAAAAGCACTAGGAGATGTAATTAACCTCAGTTTAACAACAAACACCCACTTGGAAAGGCACACGAACACAAAATCCATCCCAGAAATATATTTCTTTGAGGATTTTGGTTTTGCTGTTTATCTTCCCATTCTCCCCAGTTAAAATCACCTTAGAGTGAAGATATCCCAGTCTTCTTTTTTTATTTCTAATTCCTCTTGTCATTCTTTAAAGAAAAAAAGGAAAAAAAAAAGCGAAGAAGAGAACTCTTCCCTTCTTGAAAGGATTTTAAACCTGTGTTTGAACTGACTTTCAAAAAAGAGGAGCTTTAGTTATCCTCTGATACCAGGTCTGGTTGAACAGTATTCAATACCATTCAGCACCATATTTTTCTGAAGATTGTGTCTTGGTTTACTGCCAATGTCCTTGATCAGAGCACAGAAGCATTTACTTAGGAAAATAACATTAAATGGCAGCCCATGGCAACAATAACAGCTCCATCCCCGGAATACACTCGCAGAGGATGCATGGGTGGCTCGATGGCCCTGAACACTTAAGTACATTTTTTTCCTTTCAATTCCCTCTGGTACATTAATTTTTATTGATAGCTTATAGCTATGGCAAGTGGTCTTGGTTTTACTAACTTGCAGGACTGAAGAATGTCACTCATGTGGAAAAAAAAAAAAACCCAACATAACAACAAGCTACTTGGCCACTAGGCTGTGTGTTTGTATTTTTGTACCACAAGCCTTTATTAAATTGGAAAACCAATGGCTTTTCCCTTCCCTATTTTATCTGTTCACACATTCATTCCTTTTAAAAATCAAAAAAACCCATAATTTCTCTAATTTCACAGAATTATTCGCTGATTTGCACTGCAGATCTGGGTAAAAAACACAGTGGATTTGGGAAATGCACATCTCCTCCTTTCTCAAGCTATTCTTAGCAAGCTGGCTGAATCCTAAGAAAAATTATGCAATAAATAATGTAAATGGAAATCTGAACTTCAACAAGTTTCAGGAAGAAAGTAAGCAAGCACCACTTAATTACAAATAAATTTGGTACTGCCAAATGTTGTTTCCTTTTCCCTGCCTGCATCTTTGCATGTACCACACAGAGGCATCTGTGTCCAGTTTTATCTTAACAACATGATCTACTAAAATGAAGTACAAAAAATTTGCAAATTTTCCATTTCTTTGCATTAAATAACCGACTTGTGACAAAAAGACCAGGAAAAAGAGGTAATGACACCCAGGTGCAGAGAGTTCTCAGTGATCATGGTCTGTAATCAAGTCTTTCTAGAGCCCATGCTGGAGCTTATCCCCTGAATCCTGATGTTAATGGATCATGCTGAGGTTTGGTTGGTTGGTTTTTCCCATTGAAATCTTAAGGGGACTTTATGGTAATCCAGAGCAAATCCAATTTCTGGTGTTTCTACATATGTGACATAAAAATGACCTTGCATTGTTACACAGCAACACAGCTGCACATCAGAGGCCAGGATTCTGGAACCTGTGGAAATTGCTGAGTCAAGCCTTTGAAAGCAACACACACATTAGTAATGCTAATGACACTTGAAAATAAGTGTTAAAAAAATATCAGTGCATTACAACTCTCCCATTACAAACCCCAGAGCTCTTATAAAACGAGTGCTCTTTCACCGAACATGAAAGTGGCTCTGTCCTCGTGTGAGGTTTATCTTTCACTGCTCACTGGAACATCACCACAAGCTCTGATTCAACCTGCACAGGCACGAAGGAAAGGAGCAGAGCACAAAACAGCCGTAGAATCACAGAATCACAGAGGTTGGAAAAGACCTCCAAGGGTGATCAAGTCCAACCTCTGACCTAATACTATATTGTGAAGTGCCACACTTACTCTTTTTTTAGTCATTTTAGTCATTTTCAGTCATCCCATGGCTCCAAGAGCCCTGGAATGTGTATTTGACAGCTGTAAAGACTGACTTCCCCAGCTGTGGTCTCAGCTTTTCACTTTTTTCACTAGATCATGCAATGAAATACCACTGGTCATGATCTAATAGACAAAATAAAATTAAGATGGAAAATGGCGCTCATCTTCACTCCTAAAAAACAGCGGAAGTTTGGATCAGACTGTTAATGATTAGACAAAAAAAATTATTTCACAAGCATCTCCTTTTCCAATTTAACAATGATTACAGTGTTACATGTTAATGACCTGAACTATTCTCTATTTTAGGGCATCTGTGGTGGATAGAACTGGAAAAGAGCCTCATATTTGCAGACTCTGGGCACAAGGCTCCAGTGCGGGATCACACAGAGTCCAACAGCAGGACATTTGCCAAGGTAAAGGCTTTTTAGAAAATGAGAGGTATAAGCTCTTTTAATTGGATAATGCATCTAATTTTTATACTCCCACCTTTGTTTTGCCTTTTTTCCACATTTGAATACTCAGAAAGGATGTAATGAAACCTGACTAATCAGCATTTTCCGAGATGAATCTGATCTCCAGGAGCTCTTTGGGAAAAATGATTGAGGCACATGGGTTTTCTAGTTCTGATTAGGAATCTGCAATCAAAAATTGTGTTTACATAAAGAAACTTAAATGTTATCAACAGCATTTAGCGCCGCAGAATTGGCACTAATGATAAAAATTAAGTACTGGTGAATCACATTTTAAAATTTTAACACTTGAAACAACAACAACAATTTTCCCTTTTAAACACAAGAGCTGTGACTTCCTGATGAAACTCCCAGAGGTATTTTTTTCTTCTCTGGAAGGCATATTTCCCTCTAATTAATTAGGGTGAGGGACTGAGGCAAAGTGAAAGGATGAAGCGGAACCTGACTGCTCTCTGCAGCTCTGGCTGTTCTGTAGAAACTGCAGAGAGAAATTTCTCCTGCAAAGGTGTTTTGCTGGGGTTTGAGCAGCTGTTTCCAAAGTGGGGCCCCAGTGAAGTCTGAGCAGCACAGGCTCTGTGCAGGCTGTGCTCTTCACTGCCCAGACCCAAATTTTGGCATGGTGGGAAGGCTCAGAATGACTGTCCTGAAAAAGGGCTCAGGATCTCTTTTACTGCTTGCATTGAAACAAAATATTGATTTGAACTGCTTTTAATATGCTTCCTAAATTAATGTTTGGTTTTCTTTCTTTTTCTTCAAGGATTCCCAGTAGCTAAATTCTAGAAGCAGCTCATCAGCTCTGAAAACATCCCAGTCTCTCTGTGACATTTCATATTCATGTGAAAGGAGAAATACATTCTAACTGAATTGAGAAACATCTTTTATAACAGTGAGAGATAAAGAGGGAAGAGAGAGATTGTTCTACAATCATATAGAAAGATCTTGGCAAATGATTCTGCTGTACTGAGACTGAATAAGGGATACAGCAGATATTTTGTCATTTGTTCCCTGGGTTTTTGACTGGCTAGAGCAGTGAGGGAAGTGTTATCATAAACATCTCTGAATTGCTAGAGGAAATTTTATTGTCTGCCAGATTCACAAATTGAAATCGATCTTCATTCTACCACTACCAGTTTTGCCAAAGTTTCTGCAAAGTAGACACAACAAAATATGGTAGCCTTTCAGGTTACTTCTGATTAAATTCATATCATTTGTCTTGAAACAAAAGTTTTTTTCTTTTTTTTTTTACCTGACTGCAACATATAATTTTAGTCAGCTAACACTAAATTAGACACCCACTCAGATTTATTATGATAAGAACATTCAGTAAGCTAATTTCAAGATGATGACTCCTATAAATTCTTATAATTTATTATTTAGTACTTTGGTTTTTAATCATTAAGTACGTGAAGACTTTGTAGGTCAAACCTGTATTAATGAAGACAGTAATCTATTTTTCAAACTCTCTGCTCCTCACCCACCTTTCAAATTGTAAATTAACAGAAATATCTTTAAACATATGTAGAAGAACAAAGGGAAAAATTGGGAGTATTTGCAGCACCATTTAACTAACCGTTTCTGAGACCGTGTCTATTAAATCTACTTCCTCACAATTTTTGCAATTCTTACCAAAGGGAATGCTGAAATCAAACAAAACAAAAGATAGTCCTTAAATGAGCAATTTTAATAATCAGAACAGCAAAAATGAATGGAAATTATGCAAAGATAAGC
The DNA here is from genome assembly GCA_013397245.1 of Thryothorus ludovicianus. NCBI lineage: Eukaryota > Metazoa > Chordata > Aves > Passeriformes > Certhiidae > Thryothorus > Thryothorus ludovicianus. The sequence continues at coordinate 1,142,348 of VZTB01002865.1, read as the reverse complement.
ACTAAAGTTTTCATTAGATTGTTACATTAGCACAAATGGGGTCATTTAGAAGAACTTTCTCTTGCTGGCCACAGGTTTCTGAAACTTAAATATTAACCATATGAATTTTTTAATAGGCAAGTAAAGATATCAGAGGGGCCAGCCATGCTCAGCACAGGCTGTCTGATGGCTCCTCAGTCTGGGAGGGACTGGAGGGAGCTCTGCTGCCCTACAGGCCCCTGACTATTTGAAATTCCCATTCTGATTTTACAGATGCTGGTCCTCAGCACATATTGACCTTTTACTTATTCTGCTACATCTGTTTGTTTTTACTCTAATGTTTCATTGTCCTCCATTCCCTGGTGCTTTCATCCCCCGTGGGACATTTAATCCTTACAACAACACTGGACATTCTTCTCAGAAATGCATCGGGACTCTGAAAATCTGAATATATCACCCACAGTACAGCACATTAAACTACTCAAGAATGCTGTAAATCAGTTGAAATGTATTTTTAGGAAGAGCTCCTATAACTATTTCAGATCTCACACACATGCATTTATCTTCCGTTTGCTGTTGCAAACTTAGTGACTCATTTGTTACTGGGAATAATAGTTGTGTCATTTCTGCATGCAATTAATAAAGCTTTGTGCCAGGGGTACTGGTAAATGAAATTCACAACAGGAAACAAAGCCCTGCAAGCAAACTGCATTGCTAGAGCTGCACCAGGTTACAAGGATTCACTGGTCCTTGCCCCTTTTAACCTTCCAGCACAGGAACAAATATTTCTGGGAAATATTTAAGATTGTGCATGCATGAATAAACAACACCACAAATAACTTTATTCAGGCTCCACCACTGTCAAAAATATATTTAGGTTTGATGGAAATCACGTGAAGGAGAGTCTCACCTTCAATCAAATGTATGGAAAAGGACATGGAGGAATCCCAAAACAAGACAAAGGATTTAAAAAATGGAATCCCTCAGGCACTGACTGATTTAGCCATAGAATAAACCACTGGTGATGACCATATTGCAACCAGAACTAGAGTAACAACATTTCCTTGGTCCTCCAGTATTTTGACAACATAAGCTTTGCCTCCTCTTTGTATTCAGTTCCCAGTATAAGCATTCACGACACAAGGAAAGAATAAAAGCTCCAGTAAACAACATTCATCTGCATCCCTGCCTGGAGAAATCACTTCCAGGGAGCTCCATCACAAAGGCCATTTTGTTCTTGGCTTCTGCAACTGGAAGGATTCACGTCATAGGATTTTTAATGATGCTCTAATACTCAAAAATGCAGGATTTGAGATGATGGGGGACAACTCCTTTTGTTTTTGCTGAGAATAAAACTGCTCACAGGGTGGCTGGTTTTGGGCTGTACACTCTTCCTGCTGCGGTCTAGACCAAAACCAACAAATCTTTTTACAAAGGCCACTGCACAGCTGTGAAATGATAACTTTCAGGCACTGTGGATTTGGGTCATATTTGACCTAATGATCTAGAAGTGAAAGTCTCCTTAATCCCATTACTAACACTCTGACTCATCCGGCTCCTGATTCTAAAAATGTCTGCTGAACTCCTTAAAAAGTTACGTTTTAATCTGAGAATATTAATTACATTTAAAATTATGACTCCTCCATGATTTATAACCTCACAGAAAATACTGCATTTTCATATTTGGTTTTGCAATTTTCACTTCTATATACCTATCATTTTCCATTGTTTATTTTCCTTGATTGATGGTAGGGCTTTGGAGGTTTCCCATTATGAGCCTTATAATTATCACTGGTAATAGAGAAGCTCTTCCTATTATATTCAGTGAGACTGCCCAAATTATTCATTGTAGACCATTGGTACAGGACTACAAGGAAATAAGAATTTATTTCCAGTCTCAGGCATATGCTAGATAAGAGGATGTATTTATTTCTCCATGTTTCAAAAGGATTAAGGTTTGAAAAAATAAATATCACTTAGCTTGTCAGCATGCAGAACATTATGGTGCTGAGTTTAAAGTCCCTTTCCTGGGTTAAGTACGACAAATCTAAAAACGGGAGGGGGGAAATCTCAACTATATCCTTACTCAGCTAAATAAATGAATACTATAAATTTTAGCTGTTAAGCAGGTTTACAGAACAGACTGCACAAAACTGTATCTTGGCTTTAACAGTATAATGTGCTTATTTAGAGAAATGCAACAAAATTCCAGAAGTCCTTGACCCTTGGCTATACCAAGAGCTCACTGAATACATCATCTGGGTTTTGCTTAATTACAGATAATTAGGAAATGCAATTATGCTTTCAGTGTTACTCTGCCATTAGGAAGGAGTGTAGTGGACAGCAATAACATCAATAGGATACAGGTCTTGAAATACAAAAAAAATTACAGTCGACCTATACAAACAGACAAATCATAGGAAGACTACTAAACCTTAACATGAAAAAAAAAAAAAGCATTTTGTTCTTGGCAATAGAAAAATACATGTTTTAGAGGCATTTTTCCAGTCTTTTTGTTCAGAGCATCATTTAATGATATGCTCATTTGCATCAACAATCTGAGTGTCACCATTTTTTTTTTTTTGCAATTACTTTGATATGCTAACTTTCTAACATATTTATGACCTTTTATCATTATTTCATATGCTAAACTTTATCCAGGCCACAGATTAGAGAATTACTTTAATTATGTCTTCTCTAAGAATTTAAACATTTTCTTTGCGTGCTCCTCCCTACGCAAGTGGTGCTCAGGCACCATGATTAGGAATGCTGTCTGCAATAAGCTCATTCCCAAAGCAAAATTTACATGGCTTGGTAACGTGGGAAGGCAGCTATTTCACGCCTTGATGGCTGCCCACCAAAGAAAACAGAGGGTAGATGAATGCAAGTTGACAAAACAGATATAAGGAAAAGAGATCTGATCATCTACTACATCACACTTCTGCTGCTTTTGTTTATCATGCTTTAACTGCCCATTATAGCAACCAGCTATAATAAAATAACACACTCCATTAAATAGATGCGTTACTTGTAATGTTTGTTCAGTGCTGAGGAATGTTTCACCAAAGTATAATTTAACAATATGGCATTTAGTCTTTCACTGGGCTTTGCCCTCCAAAACTTTGTGGAAAGATGAGGGTGAGGAGGTCAGCTGCACTCAGCCCTGAGGGGTGGTGATGGTTCAGCAGCGAGGCAGAGGTTTGTCCTCTTGGGCTGTGCTCCCAATCTGCCAGGGAATCCTTTTCTGCCACTTTCTGGGAGCTTTCCAAATCAAGTTCCATCTTGCAGGTCAAGCACAGGCAAAAGTGACTGTCCCAAGTGCAGCCTGCAGCCCTTTGGAGGGGACAGAAACCCGTGGCACAGAGGATGCCATGAGCCCTGGGGTCAGCCCTTGGGTCATCCAGCAGGATGTGAGAGCTCAGAGTCACTGTGCCATCCTCCTGCCACCCAAATCAGCCCCAGAGCCTTCAGTGGGAGGGCACAGAAACACACTCCAAGGCACCCACGCCTCGTACCCACAGGCCCTTGGTTCAGTCACCCTGGCACCCTGAACATGAAGCTTCTACTCAAGGGCAGCAAGGATTTTTAGATATCTTTGCTTTAATCTCAAGAGCGTCTGAAAATAGCAACAACTCTGTAGTAGCATTTCAATTAATATTTACAGTCTGTTTCTATGTGGCATAAAGTCTTAAATACTACAGCAGCAGGCTGATTTTAGTGCTTTTTTAAGAATCTAACGCTCCACAAATGTTACTGGGTTCTGTTATTAAAATATTAAACAGTGGCTATGCCTTAAATACCAGAGGCAGTTTGAACTGGATATGCTCCCTTATTTCCCTTAGTGCTCAGCTCTGCTGCCATGCACTCTTAAACCACGTTTTGTTCCACAAGTAACTGCAAGAGCTAAGGAGGTGTGTGAAATAAAATCCTCTGTATAAAGCACCTATCAATTTATCAAACTTTCAGAACTCTTTTGAAACATGCAGCCATCAGGCATCACATAATACATTTATAAAATAAATGTAATATACACTAGATGTAATCTAGGCTATTTTTATCTGCATTATATATCTCACTATCTAATATAAACTACTTACATGTTATCAGATATAATTACTGAATATATTTACTATTTGGAAAAGAGTGTAGCAAAAGATAGAGAATGAAGATAAAATGTAAGGGAATGCAAGTAATTCATTACTTTAATTGCTTCAAGAAGCTATGATGATGTTATTCTGCTATTAAAATAAGTTCCTTAATTAATCAGCCAAACCTACTGACAAGAATCCTTAAACCCATTTTTACCAACAGCAATATACTTGACAAATGTATTTTTGGAAATACAGGATACATATGATAATTAATTGTAATAAATTTATTTACAAACTGCACAGCATTCAGGATATGATTAAAATGAGTGTGAAAACAGGGAAGCCATCAAAAACCCCTTATTTTATTTCCCCATCATACTCCAGCTCTCTACACTGGACAAGATTTTAGATTTTAACAAACTGTACAACAAGATGTTTGGGGTTTAGCCTGCAAAGCTGTTCCACTGACACCACTACACTTGTTTGTATATTGGGTCCTATACTTTTCTTCAAAGAAGTTTCTATAAACAATAAAAACAGAACCACTTTCAGATTACAAAAGGGTTGTTCTAAGTGCAAAGTGTTGTCTGCTACTCACTCAGCAGACCTCTATTAAACCCCCACAATTTGGCTTTAGAAATAAGTGGAGGAAAACCTTGCTGCACCTCCAAAGTGTTCAGCTTTGAGCTGTGTCAGAGACCTTTGAACAAGCTTTATAAATGACATCCATATTTGTCCATTTTTTGACTCAAATTGCTTTTGGTTCAACTGCATGCAGCACTGAATTGCCTTGATGCAATGTCATATGGAATGACATAAAACACAGAAAAAAAGCAAGTTGCTGGCTAGGATTAGGAAAGAAAGGAGTCACAGCCCTCGTTCACTTCAGTAAATGTTGGAGAAAATGAAACTTCTGTTAAGAGGTAATCTCTTCAAAGCTCGATAAGAGCGGGTGACATTTTACAAGTCTCAAGTTTTTCATGTTATATTTAGCAGGTACAATGAAACAATTTACATAGAGTCCGAGACTGCTTGTGTTCCTTTTCTCTTTTTCAGAGTAAAGGGACACATTCTGCAATTCACTGGGTTCTTAGCATGCAAGCTGAGGTTTAAATTCAGTTTCACTCCTGAGCAGGGAATCTCCCTCAACATCTTTCGCCTCCAGCAAAGGCGAAAGCGAATCCCAGAATTTGGGAGGAATGTTTTCATCTGGCCCAATTCTCTTCCTATCAGCAGCTTCCTGAACTATTCTTCCTTCTCAACTAAACCCCTTCTCCCACTACACCCCAGGTATTTAAATGCTGTGGAGAAATTATTCTCAGAGATTAATAACTTTTGTAAGAGCAATCTCTGATCAATGTGGCATCCATCTTTCCATATATCCCATACAAAAATCCCACAAAGCAACTGAAAATGCAGTGTTTTTCTGCATATACTCAGACAGGAATGTGCCCTGTGAATCTGAGATTTGAAGGATCTGTTAAGAGCACCCATAATTTGGATGCTGACTGTTTGCATGGACCTAATTGTAGTAGTTCACATCTCTCTTGTTTTATGCAACCAAAACCAGTCCCCAGTTTATTCATTGAAATAAAAGGAACACTCACAATCCAGGCATTTTTAAAAGCAGGATAACAATGTCTTGTTATACACAGAAACATCTATTTCCATGAACTCCTGGAAGGTTTTATAATTTTTAAACATCAATAAAATATTCAAACATTCAATTGGTAATTATTTTTGCAGTTAAAAATCCTTTGTAATAACACTAAATTACATTCTATAGAATGCATATTAAAGATGGATCTAGCTAATAATTTAGAAGAACTCCATAACATGGATTCTTTTACAGATAACCTCAAATTACTCAGAAATTGCTGTAATTCTCACATGATTATCACATAGTGATTTTGTATTTACAGTAAGATAAAAGCAAGGGAATTTAGCTGGTATAAACTTACAAGCAAACATCACTTCTTTATTTGTTTAAATATCTATTTAATAGTCTGTTGCCTCCTAAAGCCTTACAAACACCCCCTGATTCCCTGATAAAGGCAGGTGAGGTTAAAGCCTGTGAGAAGAGTGGGAGCCAGGTTGGGGTGAGGCATTTTTAAAAGTACAGAGGCTGAATCCTGTAAGTGACACTGAGGAAGGAGTGCAAAACTGGAACCTTGACCTCCTCCTCACTACCACGGAGTGATTACACTCAGAGTGCAGCAGGATTAATGGAAGAAAATGTTTTCAAGATGGGTAGATGAAAACAGCTCACTGTTTTGATTTCATTTTTCTAGGAGAAGAAAGCCAGAATTTGATATCATTCTTACATTTCAGTGTGAGTTTTTCAAATCAGCCTAAGCAAGAATTCATACAAGTTTCATTATGAGTGGAGTACACAGCAGCTATCAGCTGCTCTGGAAAGTTTGCCCTCTGCTTCCTACAAAGCCAATATGAGGTTAACAGGAGAATGAGAAAATTTTTATTTTCCAGCAATACATGCCCATATTCAGTACCCCTACTAGGGTGACTCTGAGCTGCCAAACAGTGTTTTTTAATAAATGCAGATATTTATATTATATTATTGTTATAATAGCAAGAGGCTTGTTGAAGGAGTTTGAACATTTCTGAAAATTTGAGTGAACACAAATGGAAATGAATGTTCATAAGTTGCCAATTCCTTTTGGCAGTTCTCACAGTTATGCTAATATTAAAATAGATGGCCTGACTTCACTTGAATTAAGACTGATACCTGTAAGAAATTCAAGACTAAAAAAATTAAACAGTACAATGCAATGTACTGTACCCTTACATACTGCACACAATGAAATATGGATAATTTATTCTAGAGCTTAATATCTTCAGTGGAACTACTGATTTGCCCGAGTCAATAAATATCCTTAGTCTGATATTTAAAATGGCAATGTCTTCAACACCTAATAAGAGTTTTATCAAAGAAAAGTATATTAAATTTATGTATTAAATGAATGTCTCAAGGAGACAAGCAGTTCAGATTTGATCACACGTATTTTATTAGGCAGAGCCCCAGCTTTGTACATCTGCGTATTCAGCAGCAGGATTAAGCTGATGCTGTGAATGGAAACCGAATGAACCCTTTGCTTTGTTTCTGTGCAAATCTTTCATATTGATATTCTATTTCTGAGACAATGAGTAGCAGTTTTTAGTGATGAAACCCCATCTCCCGTGGCTGAATTGGCAAGCTGGGTGTGCAGGAAGGGCAGGCAGGCAATGGGAAGCTGTGCAGCCTCTAGCAAGGGGTATTTAATTCACAGCAGACACTCCCCAGGTACTGCCAAAGATCCCATGTCTCAAGAGAGACCTGTGTGAGTGAATGCAAACTGGGAATCAAGCACTGGTTTGTGCCTAGAAAAACAAGAAATATCAAATGTAGATTTCCTGCTGAAAGCCTGACTGCTGCAAATGAAACATTTGTGAAAACTCTGGACACACAAAGTTCATCCACAAAGTCTCAGCTCCACAGACAATAGAAGTTCAGAAACCAGTCTCAACTCAAACAAAAGCAATGGGATTTTGCCTATCTGTAGCCATGCTCTCTTTTTTCCCTGTGGTAAGCACATGGTTGCAGTCAAACTCGGGACATTTTTGTCCCAGCTATGTCACAGATTTCAGGAATGGCTTTGCATAAGTCACTTGGCTTTTGTTCCCTTTGCAGGCTGCAGAAAAAGCCAGCCTACTGCATTTTTCTCCTTTTGCAGCAGGGAAATACAATACTCAGATGGGCATAATAATTTATGTATCAAGCAGATGTGCAAAAGACAAGATCACAACCTTTACATCCAAACCCTGTTTCACTAATAGTGCTAACATCCCATCTAACATACTTGCTTCAGTACAGTGTTACATTTGTTTGCAATGATTGTTACATTGCTTTTGATTAATAATTAAAGAAAGATGCCTAACCCAGGAGGAAATCTTAGGGAATGACAGAAACATCCATTTATGATGGCAAGGAGGTAAAGTAGTACAGCAGTCCCAAGAGAGCAGCCACAGCTCAGATGTTACCTCCAATACATGCTGATGCCATCCTGCACTGTCAAATAAAACTGAACAGCACAATAGAGATATGTGACCAAAACTGTCAGCACCGATAGGTACTGCAGAAATTGTGTTAGGAAAATGGATGTACTAAGATTCAATTTTTGGATTGTATAAAGGCTTAATTTGGCGACCTTGTAGGTCTTCTTGTAGAACTAGGGAGAGACCCCACAGTATTTAAAGGAAAAGAATAATCCATTTTTTGGCAATGCATATTTATCTCTTTATTTGTAATCCAGCTGACTGAGGATAAAAACTAGCCTGTACAACATGATGCCTTTGTTCCAGACATCCCTTCTCCTTGCTTATAATGACCAGGATCACTGCTTGGGATTCCTCTGCCTTCAGTATGGGGGGGGGCAGAAAGGGAAACTCTCATTTAAAATTTTATGATAAAGACAATGCAAATAAATCTGTGGGCATCAACACATTTCCCTGCACAAAGACACAAAAAATCCTGAACAACCGAGTCCACAGACAAAACAGATGCAAAGGTAATTTCTATGTGATTTTACTCTGAATCTTTAGCTATACTTGTGCTTCACTTGTGTCACATTTGCACGTTCCCTACTGAGGCTGCAGCTTTATCTGTGTGAAGATTAAGGTTACCACCCTCCACTCCTCAGGAACCATGGACAGCCTCCAGTTGCTCATCAATACCTGCACAGGCAGCCACCCCGAGGCCACCAACAGAAAAGCCAGCAACAAAAAATTATAATTTCTGTTGGACTTTTGGGTTAGCACTGACTTAGCCTTTGGTACATCATGGGGTTCAGCCTCCCAGGAGAGAGCAGGGCAGGAGGAAGGGGGCATCTGAGATGGAGAGAGGGTTGTATTCTCAATCCTGGATCAGTCAGTCCACAGCCTTCAAGGGCACTGATGTTACAGCAAGCAAAGCTTTAAACCTTTCTAAGCATATTCATCACACAGGTAGGCTGTGTTTTCCAATTTGGCATGATATACAGCCTAGGATTAATCAGCATGTATTGGAAACAAAAAAAAAACCCAAAATCAACACATCAAAATTATTTCAACCACCTGCACCATATCTCTTGATTGTCAAAAAAAATCTCCGAGCTGACAAATGGTAACAAGATTCCCCATTAGAAAAAAACGTGCTGTTGATGGCCTTAAATCGTGCTGTCAGTTATGTACTGCTGCTGCCTTCTTCACAAGGCCACTTAGGCAACAAAGTGATAATACAGTGCAGAAGAACCAAATTCATCACACTTCACCACAGCCCTCCACACTAATGCAGGACATAACAATCCAGCAGGCTGGAGTGCAGCTTCCCCCCCAGTGATCTCCTCATGCCTGCTCCAGCCCTCGTGCAGGTTTTGCCAAGGCTTTCAGAGGGAAGGTTCTCCCTCTTCCCCTCCTGCTCCAGGACACTGCACAAGCACGTGTGGCAGCACAGGAAACACCCTGGGGAACCAAAAGTCAGCACAGGGCGCTCTGCTGGTTCATAGCCTGTTCTCAGCAAGACTGCAGAGGTGAACCTGAAGGCAGCTTTTGGCTCAGGAATGGGAATTTAGGTGATTTATTTACTTGCCATGATAGTGATGGAAGGCCCAGAGGGCAGCTGCTCATTCCCATCCTCTCCTACACCCTGTTAGCTCCAAGCAAAGAGGCAGCACCCAGGCTGTGCCCTCAGCCTGGGGAGCACAGAGAAAGGACTGCCAGTCTGGAAGCACCCTTTGGAAAACGTGTCCCATGGAATGTGTGCCCCACCTGACAGGACACTGAGTCCTTGTTGACTTAAGGAGTTATTGCAATTTACAGCTGTGCACTGCCATATATTCACCCCCCTCCGAGTCCACGAAACGCATTATCACTGGATAAACTTATGATGGAGTAGGTTTGAATCCCAGTATATTTGCGAAGAGCTGTTATTGCTACAGCCTTAATGACAATCACCACGGCTGGCTGTAATTATCTGTGCACACCAAGGAGAAAGGTGGCAGGGAGGAACTAGGAGAGATGACAAATAAAGCCCACAACAGCAGTAAATATCCCGTGCTGGTGTTACACAGAAAGGCCAAACAAAAGGCTGGTCAGCATTTGGTCATGTTTCATTTACTTACTTTTAAAACTACTATTAAATTATTTTTTAAACTGCTACAAGTGAAAGGATGAAACTTCATATGTAACTTTAAGCCTAGGAATATAGCTTTGCAAAATGTCATTAACACAAACTCCTGGAATGGAACTGTCCTGGGATCCTTTCTGTTTAGTGATGTTGGCTACCTTGTGTTTGAGTGAAAAAAACACCAGCGCTCTTGGAACAATGTGTTTTAGAAGGAGGTGGAATAGAGGTCAAATTTAAACAAAAAAGAAAAAAATAGCATTAGGAATGCAAGTCTGTATTTAGAAGCTTTTGCTTTTACAGTTTTAAAATTACAGTTTGCAATTCTGTACATTTACTTGATTTTTAATATCTTTACAATCAAACATTATTAAAACTGGCTACTGTGTAATGCATGTCCTGTTCTCCTACTGTACAAAATCTGCACTTATTTATATGAACAGTGTTGAGTCCATATGACAGAACCTGCTTGGCACCTCATAATTCTTTATTGGCTCCTTGGTTATTAATATTTTCATATTCATGGATATTTTCAGCCCTTTATAGAATTATGACATTAATAGAGAACTAGAGATAGAGTCTATACATATAATACTTAAGTTCTGACTTATAATGGATAAACCCAAAGCACTTCAAAGTCATTCTTCTGTGTCTCAATTTTCCTAGTCAACTGCAGCCTATTTATTTAAGTTTAACCTCCCAGGGCCCTGACAATGACTAAGCACAATAGGGACAGTTAAGAAGGGCGTAGGGAGAAAATTAACTCTGATTTTGCTTATTTTTTGTTGGTTGAAGGCAGAACTGTCACCTTATTTTAATGCATTCTTATTCCCTACCTCACAATTCAGATAGAATGAAGATATAATAACGTGATAATCGAGTGCCTTCACAGAGCCCACCAGTGCATTACAACTCCAACATGCAGAATGCAAACATCTGCTGGCATCATTAAACCATTTCTATACTCTACATAGCCAGACTTGACCCTGTGACCATTTCTACCATTAGATTTGAATGACCTCAGCAAAAGAGCTGAAAGGCCAGAGTATTAATTCACAGAACCACAAGCTCAATTTAAGATTTAATTTGAGATAACTAAGAGCAGCTGAAGGTGTATTCAAACTTATAAGTGCAGAATAAAAGATCTTACCCTGTTTTTCAAGTTAAATATAAATTCAATTATTTTTAACAGATTTATTCACAACTTTACAAACAAGGCCAGGGTTCTTTTAGCATACTTCCAGCTTAATATCTGGCAATATGACGCTTCTGTTTAGCAAATTTTTTTCTAATTTATGAATGTCTTTCCTACAGGGAATTTTCTGCATTCTGATTATATCCCTAAGGGGAAAAATGCTTCATTTATGAGCTATTCCCACCACACAGCTTTGAAACGCTCACTTTTATTCCAACTTAAATTAGCTAAAAGCCTTTTTGCTCAATCAAGATGTTTTTACATCTAAAAATCTGAATGTGACAATTAAAATATCTGAAAAACCTTCTATATTTGTATAAAACAAATGATACAATGTGGAAGATCTGTCCCCATCTGGCTCTCGGGTAGGTTTTACAGTGCAGGCTGTACAGACATTATGCAGGTACAAATACACACACTTTATTCACATTACCATGTCCACAAAACTTTATAAATGAGACAGGCACGGGGAGTGCAGAGCTGTGTGCCAGGACCTGTCGGTGTAGCTTCACATCAGCCACTCCCTGACCCTGACCCATCTCCTGGAGATCCCCCCTGGCATCCTGAGCCTGAATCTGCTCCTTCCCCCTGCTCTTTCCCAGGTTTAAATTCCCTGCTTGCTCCCTCAGCAGTGCAGGGGTCACACAGGAATCAGTTCCCTGGTCTGGTCTGGGATGATCCAGTGTCAAGGACACACATGGATACTTTCTTCTGAGAAGGGTGAAAATTATCTATTAAAACATCCGACTTTACATTTATAGTATTCCCACACAGACCAGGGATAGGAGAAGAAGGCTGACACCTCTCCCATCCTGTTGGTCAAGACAACTGTCCATCAGTTGTTTTCCACACCAAAAGTATGAAAACAACTTTGTCTTATCAAAACAGACTTTTTATAAAGACACCCCTGTGAGTGAGAAAGTAACTAGGAGCTGTGAGAACAGCAAGTTAGAAAGTGCCTCAGAAAAATCTGAAGAATCAAAGCAACAATCCAGCACAAGTTAGAACCTGGGGACAGCACAGTGCCTGTTCCCACTGGCACAGGGTGAAAGGCAGGGGCCAGGCAGCCTCCCCAGCTCAGGGACACCCCCAAAACCACTGAACAGAACAAGCACCTCCCACCAGCAAATCTGACCCAGCTGAGGAGCTCTGGCAGGACTTTGCCCCAGCACAACAGTGCAAGAAGATTTCATCCTTCACTGCCTTGCCACTGGCCTGCCATCTCCAAGATCACAGTGGAAAAATGCTTTATAAACTCTCGGATCACACCTTTACTTATTTCATAACTAAAAGTAACTACAGAAATGATATAGATATGTCTACACTGCCTTCAGAATTAATTTTACATCATATTTTAAAATCACTGTTCAGTCAAGCATTTTGCAGATGAGCAACTGCAAAGGGTGATGAGTTTTACTTACACCTGGCTTTAGTCTAGGACACAACAGAACAAAGTGCAATGCACATTAAGAGATTTGAAATCACCTGTGGAAAATCAGGCATTATGCTGGAGTGAGAGGCAATATTCATAAAAATCACAGTGACTTTTTAGTTGTGTGTGAGAATGTCTTCTAAAGATTAGGCCATGATACACATGGAGTGAAAACGCAGCCCAAATCCCAGCTCACCAAGGTGAGTGTAACACAGATCTGTTCAATGCAGAAATACTGCTCAGATTTTTCAGACTAAGAGCATCCCCTTGTCTGAACCCCATCATCAAGATGTAAGGGGTCAGGCCCTCTGCTTGCTTACCTGAAGGGAAAATGAAAACAGGCATGCAGATCCATTCAGCACAATATCATACGTGGCATATCCTACTTTTTGCTTCCCCATGTCTTCTCCCTTACACCCCTCCCTGCTTTGAAGGAAAACATTTATCACTTTGCTCCTAGGTGCAAAAAGTGACTGTGGCTAGGTAGGGCAGGTTAAAATTTTCTCTGACTCCTCAGCACATTTGTCATGCAGGCTGTCTGCCTGCCGAGGAAACCTTTTCACCTCGGGCTTATTGTGAAGACATACCCCATGAGAAAGGAATAAGGTGAAAAATGATGATGTCACTAGGTTGTTGCAAGGTTAGCACACCCTTAAATGGAGGAATGGTAAACGAAGCAGCTGCTCAGCTCCCTACATATATATGACATTCATCCTCCCACCCCATAAAAGAGCAGGACTAGGTGAGGACTGAGCACAAACTACTTGTTGACATAATTAGTGCTGGCTCGAGGCATCCTTCTAATAGCCAAATTGGCTGTATTTTGCAAGCTTTCATTGGCAAAATGCAAGTAAACTTCAGCCAAGTTCTGTATCTATTTTGTTTTGTGTCTTATGTGTTTCCCAACTCGGAAAAAGGAGCCAAAATATTCTGGTAGCTTTTCAGTTTTGTGGTAGTTGGTATCTTAAGATGTTACTGGCTTTTGAAATATACAAATGTTTTGGGGGAAGTGTAACTCTCTAGGAGGAGATAGAGATGATAAACTCATGAGTAAAAAATATAGGAATAAGATTAATTAATGAGTCTTGGCTTGCTGCTATCTTAACTGCGGACTTTCTGCATAGGCACTGCAGAAGGCTTTGAATCTGTTGTCCCCTGAGTTTTCCTATATCCAGAGAGAGACAAAATTTTTCCAAATAAAAGGAAACCAATTTTATATAATTTCTTTTTTTTGTGTTCATTAAATGTTGAAAAAAAAATTCAACCAATTTGACTTCCGCAGCTTCATATAATTGTGTTTCAATTATAGGACAATAAATGCTTATTTGCCTTCTGTGCAAAGTTTTTTTCAGAAAATTTTCCAGAATTCTTCAGTCCAGAACTTTTAGTTGCTCATCGAAAATGAAGTATGCAAGAAGGACTTTTTCTCCCTTTCATTTCTTCACATTACTTCAGGTCTGCTCTACTTTGAAAACAGTTCCTAAATGTCTTGGTAAGCAAAATTAGATAAAGTAGTTTCATAGTGCAATTTTAATTTAAAGGGACGGAAATCAGTTAGCTGTGCAATTACTCTAACTGTAATGCACATTCTCTAACATTGCTTGGTGACAATAATCCACCCTTGGGTCATATTCAATTGTTTCCCTTTTATCAGTGACATAATGGGGGATTCTACTCCTCACAGGAATTCATAATGGTTTTACTAAAACACTCTTACAACTGTTGCAAATATTAACACATTCCACAGAGCAGAGAAAAGGCCAGTTTGAAATCAAAGATAAATTTTCTCTTTTTTTTTTTAGCTCAATTAACATTTTCACTTTGTGTTTAAGACATTAACCAAACCCAGAAAAACTTTCAAAGTAGAAAAATCTTCCTAAATATCCCAGTTTTACTCCCACTTTTCTGCTGTTATTTTGAAAATGGCAATCTAATGACTTTCTTTGTAAGATCTCATTTTCTTATCCCTGCCACAGATCTGCCCCCAAATGCTGCTGAAAAGATGCCTGACATAAACTCTGGCTCAAGCCCACAAGGTACAGAAACTGCACAGTTAAAGCAAACCAGCAGGAAAAAACACTTAATATAGGCAACAAGAATCCTTGTATGCTTCCAGGTACAGCACATACCTTAATTACATGTTTGTCTATGTATTAAATGTATTTCCCTATGCAAAATATTGTGGACATGTGTATAACTGCATATATATTTTCAGGATTTGCGTGACAAAAGACCAGATTTCAATGTTATGTCAACATTAAGCTCTTCCATAAAATGTGTGTTTCAGCATCTGCCTTGTGATTGTAACAGGCAAATACATTTCAGTGTTTTTCTGTTGGATGACCAGAACTATTTTGAAAATAGTCCCTTTGATATTACATTCAGCTACACTGTCTCATGACTCCTCTGTTGGGTTTGTCTCGGGCATTGTGACTGTGAAAATTAAGCAGATGCAGAACTCACCCTGCTGTTGTGAACCCCAGGAAAACGATGGAATGTTTTGTGTTCCATGTGCCATCAGCAACCCCAAAACACTGACTTCTACATTAGGAATAAAACATTATTTTTCATACAGGTCTATAAATTTCCTTCCCCCCACCAAGAGTATTAAGCACTGACCAAACACAACACACATCCATACCTTCTGATAAGAGAATCACCCAATAAAAATTAGCTGATAACATTAATGCCATCAATAACAGGAGACGTTTACTGAGACAACAGAACCAAGCATATGGCATCTCTCAGGGAGAACAGTAAATAGGCACATTCTTGAGATAGCATGCAATTTTTTGGCTTGTTTAATAAACTCTGAACTACATTTCAGGCAGGACAAGCCAAATGCCCAAGAGAAGAATGCGTGGATTCACTTTCACAGAAATTTCTTTCTAAGCAACAAGAAATATAAATAAAATAAATAAAATACTCTAAGATAAAATATAAGAGGATGTTGAATCAAATCAACAGATTGCCTGAGAAGAACTCCATCCATCCTAGCAACAAGTCCTTGGAATTATTATTTAAAGTAAGGGATGTACAGGTCACAGAGACCAAACAGATTCCAGCAGGAGGTAAATCATAGAGGTTACTTATTTATACTCCACACCACTATGTGTGGTGTAGAATTTAGTGCTCCTTATCAAGAAAAGTAGGATACGGAAAAAAAAATCCTGAGGGCTAAAAGTTACTTTTGTTTTCCTAGGATTCAGAAACTCTTGGTGCAGTCTTTTGGGATCCTCACATCTTTGTGTACACTAACTGCTATGATGTAAATAGAAATTGTGTTTTTCACGTTTGCTTTGCTCTGTTTCTTAGATGACTCCATGCAACAGTAAAACTCTGCTCCCCTCCTGCACCTAGCAAGCCCATCACCCTCACTGGTAACTGTCCCTTCAAACACCTGCAGAAAGAACAGAAATGGTTTTAATGCACCAGGACCTACCAGGGAGTTTGGCAATATAAGGAAGACCTGAAAGAGTAACAAATGTTGGGTGGGTTACTGCAAATTCACATAAAACTCTATTTTTATTTAAGTTTGTGAGGACTGACATAGAAAATCTCAATCTTAGGAAATCTGCCCATCTACCTCTTCCACAGCAGCATTGCTCAGAACACAGAGGCAGAGATTAATTATCTGCACTTTATGCAAAGTAGACTGTAATGTGAATACTTTTTATACTTTTTACACAAATTCAACTGAGGAACTAATAAAACCTTTTACATTAATTGTTCACACTAATTTTGTCTCATCTTATCTCTGCTGTGTTAAGTACTGCTGCATCCTTCAGATTATTACTTTTAAAAATAAATCACAGAATAATTTCGCAGGAGCAAAATGTTATGAATGCTGATAAATAGCTGAGAGTAATATGATTTGTGTCATTATTAGAGGATGTATGCTCACTATCAAAAGTGCTTTCATGACAAGGAAGGTATTGAAATTCAAAAATGTTTAATAAAATGTAAACCTTATAATCTTGCAGGTATTTATCCTGCTGCTAATTACTTCCAGGGGGCCTGGCACACATGTAAAAAAGCAATGGGTGTCAGCAGGGAGCATTTGCTAACTCAAAAAGTTAGAAAGACCACTTTCCCTAGAGATAAAGAGCTGTTAAATCTGTCAACTTAAACCTTAATGCGTAACATCGAAAATAATCTCTATTTTCTTTACAGACAGCCTGTTTGAGAATTAATGCAGTAATAATCTGGTAGACAGCAGCTAGCAAGAATTTAAGAGATACAAGCCTCCAACCAACTCAGCCTGACCAACAGTACTGGGAGGTTGATACCAAAATTGACTGTTCCACAAATAAATCATTTTCTCAGAGTACCAGAACGCTTTTAGTTAAAGTCTGGAGTTTTGTCTCGCTCTAAATTTGCAGGGGAATGGTTTGTGTGGATATATTCCTGCAAGCATGTGTGCATCCAGAGCTCTGCACACACCTGCAGGCCCTGTCCCAGGGGAGCTCACTGCTCCCAGCACATCACTCACATCAGTGGCAGCTCCCAGCGTTGCAGCCTTCAAGGGCATTAGTGCAAATGGATACTCTGAAAATATCCTACTGAATTCCTTCCCAAAATAAGTATTTTTGCCCTGACCAAACACATCAAGCAGTGATTCTAAACTAAGCCCAAAGCTTCTGGTATCAGCAGTGGCTGCAGCAGGTCCAGCAGCAGGTGAGCCCAGAGCTGACACAGGCTTTGGGATTGGGGACAGGGATGCACAATCTGGGATGCACACACCCATGACACAATGGAATCCACACTGTGGGGTGCACACATCCATGACACTGATGGAATCCACACTTTCGGCTGCACACANTCCACACTTTGGGATGCACACATCCATGACACTGATGGAATCCACACTTTGGGATGCACACATCCATGACACTGATGGAATCCACACTTTGGGATGCACACATCCATGACACTGATGGAATCCACACTTTGGGATGCACACATCCATGACACTGATGGAATCCACACTTTGGGATGCACACATCCATGACACTGATGGAATCCACACTTTGGGATGCACACATCCATGACACTGATGGAATCCACACTTTGGGATGCACACATCCATGACACTGATGGAATCCACACTTTGGGATGCACACATCCATGACACTGATGGAATCCACACTTTGGGATGCACACATCCATGACACTGATGGAATCCACACTTTGGGATGCACACATCCATGACACTGATGGAATCCACACTTTGGGATGCACACATCCATGACACTGATGGAATCCACACTTTGGGATGCACACATCCATGACAAAGATGGAATCCACACTTTGGGATGCACACACCCATGACACAGGGTCCTAGGAAGTGCTGCTCTCCCAAGGCTGCACCCCAGAGCTCTGCAGTAACTATTCCAGACAAATGACCCAGTCAGAAGGAGCATCTGTAAACAGGCTGCACTTGCTGACATTGCACAACTGCAGGGAGAGCCAAAAGTGGAGGTAAAAAACAAAAGAGAAGAAAACAAAACCAACCCAAACTCAATGCTAAGGTTTGAGCCTCCTCCCTGACTTGGCTGGCACGACACAATGTTAAGGAATTAACATTGATACATATAAACTGCTACACAATGGCCAGAAGTAAACAAACACCAGATAAATCTGATGGATTTAGAGCAGAAGGGGTTCAAAAAGGACCTTGGGAAAACAGTAAACTCATCACTGAAAAACAAAAGGTGAAGTGACAGGGAAAAACAGTGACAGCCGACACGTCTTCTATTTTACATACTTATACCCACAGCTACTTAGAATGGGAATGCATGTTCAGTGAAGTTAGAACAGGATTATTTAATTCTCCAGCAAAGCCCAGCCAGAATATTGTGTCACCACCTTATAAAATTATATTAATATAGCTCTTGAAAAGGCATTAGAAAAAGCAAAGAAGCTGATTCATGGACTAAAAAGTGTGAGCTTATGGGACCTAAGTTCACATGGCTTAGAAAGAAGATATTTAAAGAGGAATTTGAAGATCATATATATCTATATATGTACACACACACATATATAACAGAAACCTTGAAAGTAAAAGAAGCCAGTTGCACTTGCCTTTTTAAGAAAATACATTAGGGACAATAATAAATCTAAAGAAGATACACATTTAACATAAATTGAGACACTCTGACATAAAGAATATTGAAGAACAAAATATCCTCCCTTAGTCAAATGAAATCTCACTTTAGCACTTGTCAAGGACATGGAGAGAGGTAATTTCTAGTGACTGAATCTAGGTCATATGCTCTTTCATGCAAAAGGCAGAACTAAAAAATTAGATGGAATAGTAATTAAGCAAAGCCCAGAAGTGTCCAGTTGTGCTGGGAGGAGCTCAGAGCTCCCCTGCACTTCAGGGAGGTTGGAGCCCTCTGTGCTTTGCTCTGCTGATTAATGCTGGGGAGGACACAGGCCAGACAGATCTTTTCTTCCTCTCCTCTTAGCATTATCTCCTTCTGGGACCAAAAGTCTGGACAGGATTCCCCTGGGCACCACCTTGGCTTCACCTGAGCTAGGGGACACAGTTCAGAAGGGCACAGGATGGCCCAGAAACTCTTCCCTCCCTTCACCTCCTTCATGCCAGCACCAGGTACAGCTATAATCTAACCCAAAGTGAGTCCCTATCTGCTAAAATAAAAGAGTGCAACCTTCAAGTGCTCATTCATTTCTTTTAACCACCACTTTCCAACATTAAGGATTATTAACTTTAATGCCATTGGTGAGAAACTTTATTATGTTTTCAAGAAATTGCTTTAAATCAAAACTGCAGATAAGGCATTTTTCTCCCCTCAGAATTACATGGTTGTGTTGGCAACCAGCAGGAATCCATTTGAGCAATAGAATTACCACCTCCTGGAGGTGAAAAATGGGACAAAAGCAGGAGGAGTGTCTCTTCTTAAAAGTCAAGGGAAAAAAGGGCAAATCAGGAAGGAATGGAAGCCCTGGGAATGGGAAAAACTAAACAATCTGCTGAGGATTAAAGCCTTAAGGGAAGTTACCCTAACATAGCTGCAGAAAGCAGAGACAGAAAAAGTCCCACCTTTTCCATTCCAATCCCAGTCCAAGTGCAGTATCACTGAGAGATTTTGAAGTCTCAGTGAATTCAGCAGGGCTGAGCCATTTGACACCAATAAATGGACCCCACATTTCAATAGCAAAGAGGCCGTAGCAGCTTCCATGGCCATGGAGGCTCATCTGGCCAGGAAGTTTTCCCTGAATGAGCTGCATCTCTTTAAAGTGAAAATATGAAAAATGGACAGAGCTATCCCTGTCTGAAATGATGATACTTGCAAGAACTTTTTAGTGCCTGGAGTACAATACATAGCTGGCTTCTGAGTAAATATCATGAGCATGTGGGAAGTTAAAAATGTGTCATGCAGTCAAGGTTTATGGAGAAAAACAACTTTTGGATTCTGGATTCATCTTCCTCCCACAATTACCAAAATGTTTCTATAGGTGTGCAAGAGTCAGCAACACACACACGCTAAAATTTGTAAAAATGTTTTATCCCAATAACAACAAAAAGATTTTAAGTTGAAACTTCATTTTAAAGCTTTTGCAAAACAGCTCTCTGCCGGGCTGATCTGCCACCCTGTTAAAGCTTACAAAGACTTTTTATCAGAGTTATAAAGCCACTGAAAATAAAGACACTTTAACAGACACCAGATTAACTATGGTATTCTGAACAAGGTGCAGCACCATGGACCAGCAATATTTCTTCCTGGTGTAAATGTGCAGCACGGTGGAGGCAGAACGTGGGGATAGCCACAAATCCCCAGCATTATGCCAAGATGACAGAGTACTTGTCTTTTTTTGTTCTTGTGCTGTAATTTATCTTAAAAAAAATGGACCCAGGTTTTTCCTGCATACTACGAAAAGTGTCCAAGAGAATGTCATAATGGCATTACTCCTGCTAGAAAAGCTAATCTACTTTACACTGTCCTCCTTTAGGAGGTACTGTCACTTCCCAGAAACAAAGGTATCCGCATAACACTTGCTGAAAATAAGTTGTAAAGCACTGTCAGTTGCTCTGCAGAAAAATGCCAATTATATCCCATGCTTTTCTTTCTTTAGCTTACAATATATGTAATGTTTGATGAAAACTGTGCCATGGCCTCATTTAGGCCCACATGATACAGATGTTATGCCACTCTCGATGGTGGAAAGAGACCATGAACAGTAATAAGGATCCAGCAGAGTGTCCCCTCTTGCAGCAGCCAGGTGCTGGCACAGAATGACATCCTCAGTCAAAGCAAAGCCATCATTTTGCAGAGTGAACTATTGCCTCTTTGGTCGTGTACAACACTGGCTGTCATTTCAAGAGTAGAAGTATTTCAGTCTTTCATATCATCACTTACCTAACCTGTCTGATTTTATTCTTTACTTTGTCTTAAATTCATTTTAGCTGATGTCTTTTTTTTTTTTTGTTATATATTCCCTAAGCAAGATTTAGGGTATCTCAACCAACTTTTATACTGACTACACTGAAAGAATAAACTCCATTGATTTAAAAAAGACTCTAAATCTCAGATGGAAATTTCATAAAGCTCACCATATAAAGACTCACTCATATACAGACCCCAGTATAATTTCTATCTGTTTCCTACTACTTCCTTTCTCAACAGAATATTTAATTCCCAGATTTGTGCCATCCCAGTGGCAAAGATGACTTGAAACTCCCACACAATCTTGTTTTTCTCCTTCCCATTTCTCAAAAAGAATATCTTAATATGAACAAGTTTGTAGAGGCTAAAGGCAGCAAAGTAATTTAGAAGTAGAAAATACATTTTTACAAAACAGACAAGAATAGAGGACTATATAGAAATTAATGTCTGGGATTTAATCACAGAACACCAGAGGACAGTAATGTCAGAGAAACTACCTTAGTGAAAAATTTATTGTTTGTTATCTTTGAAAGTGAGCTGTTCTAAAAAAAGAGGTTTTCCACATGCCTAAATATAGAAGCTAAAGGATATCAACAGATAAGAGGAATTTAGCAATACCTCTGGTAACTGATGTTGTTAACTGACATGGTAAACAGTCCTGAATAGCTTATAAGGTGTCCTAAAAAAAAGAACTAAAAAACCAAAAATGCTGGGTTTTGTCATTTTTAGAATACAGCTATAAGC
Source organism: Thryothorus ludovicianus (assembly GCA_013397245.1). Classification (NCBI taxonomy): domain Eukaryota; kingdom Metazoa; phylum Chordata; class Aves; order Passeriformes; family Certhiidae; genus Thryothorus; species Thryothorus ludovicianus. The sequence goes on along the minus strand of VZTB01002865.1, from coordinate 1,120,339 downwards.
TACCAAAACATTCTATTGGCATAAAAGTTTCTTTTATGCTTCCCAGGCAGCCAAGACGTTCCTACATGGAATGGCAAGAAAAGCAAGAGGTAAGGCAAAAAAATACTGGGAAAAGGACATTGCAGATTACAGCCTGAGTATGAATGAGGAGGAGATAAACAGTCATTTTTGAGAACAATAACTGTCTTCAGTATCTCTCAAGATTTACATCCTATTTGAAAAGCATTACAAACCCAAATCTGCCCAAAATTCCTGAGGTAGTGTGGCCTTATCTAGTCTAAGCCTTACATAAAATCTTCCTGTGCCCAAATGCAGGATTATATTCCAAAGTCTTTTTATTTGGGCAGCCTGCATTTGTCCTCTTTTTGAGAGAAAGGAGAATGACCTTGTTGGGGATCTCAGATCAGTGGCCTCTCCAAACACAGCCTATTGCAACCACAGGAATCTACATCACAATACAGTTACACTGAAAATCAGATACCTTCCAGCCTGCTGAGATTGGATGGCTTTTTTCTTCTTTTTCTGCTTTTATTTTCTTTTTTTTTAATGGTTTCTCCAGTCCTTTAAGTTGAACTGTGAGCTACTCAGTGCCAAATATTAGTGCCAATTTAACACTGCTCAGTTTAGAGCTTTCAAATGATTATTTAAAAAATATTTTCTGGTTAAGACTACATATCTGTCCCTGTGAACATCTGTTTAGGAGCAGAACACTGATAGAGAGAGTTACTCTGGAACACAGAAAATATCTCCTTTTTCAATGTGCCACATAAGCTGGTATTTTTGAAGAATAATGATGACAAGATAAACCTAAAACTTTTATCAACATTGTTCTGTTGATTCTAACCACAGGTCAAAGAGAAGCCAGTAGATTCCAGTAATGTATATCCTGATGTTATAACATGCCCCTTTGCTAAAGTTTTATCAAAAGTGTTCCTATCAGTTTGCATTAAAGAACACATTTGCCACGTGCTGGAAAATCGGTCAGTTCAATTTAGCTTTCCATGTATTATTTTGCACAATGCTTTCCTAGCTGTTTCCTTCCAGGGATTTGCATTTCAGGGATCAGCTTGAAAAGAAAATCAAGGAAGAAAACTTGAGCATGAACATATTCTGTGTGAGCACACACACATGCACACTTCTATTATTGCTCTGTCATTTGGCTCCTAAGCCATATTCCTTCTACCCAGACCCCCAAATAAATCCATAAATAGAAGGAGTAAAAGACATTAAAGTCCAGTATCTGATTTTCTCTCTGTTAGAGTAAGCTCTTCCCTGGGAAGCATTGGCACTGTTCAATTCAGGCTGCACATTGCTGCTGTAAATGATAAAACGTCCAAGGAAGGAATGTAAATCCACATCCCTGGTATTTGATACATTTAAATCAGGTCATATAGTCACTGTTATTAATTAGAAACAGTGTCGAAGTAAAAACATTTTAAATAAACCCAGGGACTGAATGTTAAAGCTGTCACTTTTTACACGGCCTCATGATTCAAGGATTAATGGACCTTAAAACAACCATAAACCACTGAGGCCCCTGCTCAGGTTTGGAAGAATAAGAATAGTTTTATTTCTGCTTCAGTCTGCCAGTCTTAAATTCATTGTGTGTCAGTGGGCACTGTAAACACTTTTAAGTATTGTGACATTGTGGTACAAGATGCTGCTAATCTGTTTCCTGCCTGACCTTCAGCAGCTCCACACCTTGCGATACACAGAGAAAAGAAAACAAAGTAATGAAAGGGAGATATAAAATACAGAGCCTGTAACTGTCTGCTCCAATACTGACTGATAAAACCAGAACGACACTTGAAATATTTAGGCTTTACTTTAAAATATCTCTTTCACGGAAGCCTTTTCTGTATCTCTTTTTTTTTTATTATTTTTTTGCTTTTTCAATGGCAACGTTTTACTCTCTAATGGATGTAAAGTGTAATGCAAAGGGTTAGAGGACTTGTGAGGTGGAGACTTTGCAGACCAAAACTGCTGCAGTTTGGAAGCAAGATCAAGTATGCAGAGTACATTTTTGGAAGGTCAGCAAAATGAAGTAACCACTGCTATTTAACGAGAAAAAAACAAAACAAAATGGGAAAAAAACCAAAATAACAATATCCAGAAGTTCTGTCGTAATGGGTGCCAGTAGTTGTGATTACACTGGAATTAAAGTATGTGCAGTTATCACTGGATACAGCAATGGGATACCAAACCAAATGAAATAATGACAGATAAACAGAAAAAAAAAACCATTGTTTTATTTTTAACCTTATCTGATATGAAGGTCCAATTTTCTGTGGTTTAAGGATCAGAAAAACACAACTGGAAACTTTGAAGGTTTCAAATTCCAACCTCTTCCTTACAACTGACTTTCTGACCAAACTAAAGAGGTGCTTGGTCAGGTTTTACTTTAGTTGCACAACCTGGAAAACTGGGAGAAGAAAGCAACTGTATTTAAAGCAAATGTAGCATGTGAGTGAAGCTTAACTTGGTACATAAAGTACCCATTAATTTTCACTATTTTCTAGTATATATAACGCCCTTCTCTCAACTGCTCATCAGCTTGGAACCAGAGTGCACCAGCTAAAAAGAACTTTGTCTCCTAAATTGTTTGACTCACTTCTTTCCTAAAATTTTTACTGCATCTATTTCAAATGTTACTTGACTGTCAACATAATTCTCATAAAATAACACAAAAAAAGAAAGAAAGAAAAAAAGTGGGATGAGGAGGAAACAGCACTACTATTAGAATAACATTTATACTATACAAAATAATTCTCTGTCACTTGCTTAGAATTAAGTGGACTGACTGAAAATAAAAACTTTTGTCATTTTCATTCTAAAGAAATCTAATTTTCATCATCAGAAAAGAGTCAAATGGTTTCTTTTGAGTGTGAATGAATAACATGGTTTTAAAAGCAATTTTAGTGTTGACTGCTTACTGACAGATACATTGATATACACAGACCTTTTTTCCTGAATATTCTACCTATCAAGGTAACTTTTGCTATAAACAGCATTTTAAAATTATCACATAAAAAACTATCAAGCACTAAATTAGAAAAAAAAAAAATAGAATTTTGAAAGTGATAGTTAAATTTATGAAGCAATTCTGCTGCCCTCAGAGGCTTGCTGCTTGGCATGCAAGCAAATTCCAGAGTGTCTGTGTGCCATGCAGGTGAAGTTCTTTGCACAGTATTAAAAGGTGGGAGAAAGGATGAAAGCACCAAAGGCTGCACAATTACAGCCATGTGCAGAACACATGTACTTTGGACTTAAGCTTGTTTGCATGACTAATAGAGATAATATTGAATGTCTTCTCTCTTTCTTTTTTTTTTTTTGGCTCAGTGCCTCTTTTGCTACCTCCAAGAGCTGTTAATTTTGTTCACTGCTGAGCAAAAGTCAAAGTCAGAGTCTAAACAGCTTGTAATGAGTTTTCAATGGCCCATCTCACCGAAATTGAGGGCAAAGGAGCAGCAGACTTAGACACTGTCATCCCTCGGAATTTATTATTGAGGGAGCAACACGTTCAGTAGCAAATACATAGAGGAGGGGCTGAGAATTCTGGCAGTTTTGCATTTAGCCTTCAACATAGCCTGTATTACTTATGTAAATACCTTGACAACACAGATAAACACTCAAAAATCAATGCAATGCAGCTCAATTAACTGCAACGAGATTGGGAGTGGAGGATGCTGCAGCAGCTTTACTTGGCAGCCACTGAGTGCTCAAGTTTTAAGTCCTGCAACAGAAAAATGATTACTACTGAGCTAAATACCTTAAAGTCAGGAGGAAACTTAAGGAATACCTTCAAGTCAGGGGGTTAAGGATGCTTAGCACTGATAAGGAGCCACTGATGGATAATTTTGTGAGCCCTCAGTGACTGTTTTTATGGGCTGCACCTCGGTGTTTGTGAGACTGTCACACTGCACCCACTGCTCGAGAAGGGATTTTCACACTTCAGGTGTACACTTGGATGTATTTCACTAGCCTCTGATATCTGCCTCTTCACTTTTCTGCTTCACATTTTAATTCATTCAGGGCTTTTTTCTTCCCCTACTAACACCCTAATAGATCATGAATCCTATTGCTCCATCTTCACTGGATCTCTGATTGAAAATTACAGCTGTAAGCTGATTTAGCTGCTCTTACCCTTTCAAAAACAAGCAAGGAAGCTACCAGGGCTTCCAAACCCAGGAAAGAGTTCTCAACAGAGAATTTGTATATTTATAAATCTTTCTCTTTCCTGGAAGCCTTCAACTGAGTTCTTGCTAAGAACTCAGGCTTCATCGTTAGGGGGTTGAAAAACAACAGAGTTTTGAAGGAGTATATCAAAAGTATTAGAGATTTATTAATTCTTATTCTGTATGAACTAAACAGGCATTTAGGGTTTTACACACTGCAATGTCTGTTACCTCAGCCCTTCCCCAACCAGGCCTTTGATTTACCACAAATACTCCACGTTGTGCTCACACACACTTCACACAGCTTCCTTTTGTTCTTACAGCTACCCATAAAGAACTCTGCTTCTGTCATATTTTATGCTACTTTTTCATGCATCACTACTTACGCAGGGAATGGGGAAAAGTTAGCAATTAAAAATGCAAGGCTTTGTTTGGCTTGATGTCTTTTTGTTTAATGCCTATAAAGAAAAACCTCCAAATCACATCAACTTCCACCAACATTACTACATTCCACTCTTCTAACACCACATAAAACATCTTCACTACTTTCACTGGAAAGTTTTTCTTATTAAAATTTTTTTAGGTTTTATCTATTATAGAAATTAGAGCCATGTATGCATTGAAAAATATATTTACACATGCTTTTTGAGTAAATCTCCAAGGAAATTGGCAAAGTTAAGTTCTTGAAGTCCCATACAATGTATTGTCCATATTCAGAGGGAGGAAGAGACTAAAATGTTTTCTAAGAAGAAAACAATATTAAGAGGACAAGAAAACTTTGCATGTCATTCAATATTGTGCAAAAGCACAAGAAAGAATTGTATGAAGACAGCAATAAATGGTAGAAAATATCACATGACTTAGTATAACTTACTGGGGATATATTCAACTCCTCTGCACTCAGTATTATTGACAAGCATTATATTCAGGTAATTGAAGTTTAAATGTAAATAAATGAGAACTCTGTATCAGCATCAACTGCAGAGAGTGCTCTACACAAGACACAGCATGAGAGGACAGAATATGCAGCAGCAAATAGAGAAAAAGGCAAAAGGTACTCAAAAGCACACTGAGAAATGAAAACTTAATTGAAGGAAAAATATTTTATGATGCTGTGAAATCTTTCCAAATACCTCAGTCTACATGTTCCAAATAAACCTAGATTTTGAGAACAAGCATCTTTTAGGAAACCACATGCTTACTTCGAATTTTAAATTCAAATTCTTCCACCGGCAAAAATAATGCTTAACATGTATTTGGTGGTACCAGATAAAAGGGTTGGTACAGTTTGAGAGGAATGTCACATCCATCCTCTTTTGCGTATGCATCACATAATAGCCTGTTTTATATAGGACATAAGACCTTTTCAAAAAGGGCCTTGAATGAATAATGTACTACAGCGTTGTGTGTGTCATCAGGTATAATAGAAGAGCCTCTTGCACCACGGATTAGTGAGGGTAGATCTCTGCAATTCTATCACCACATAAAACACCTCCCAAAATTGTCATAGTCAGGTCAGACCAAGCATTTCAATTTTTCACAGCCCTATTTTGTTTCCCTTCCCCTCACTCCAAGTGAGGCCCTGGGTACCCGTGCTCAGCATTGAGCAGAGAGAGCCCAGAGCAGCAAATCACTCCAGCAGGGTCTGTCCACTGCTGCCCCTTCCCAAGGACACCGGGCTGGATGGCTCACTCCACAGGAACATTCATTTCCCACCTCCACCAAACTCAGCAACGAGCAAAGTTTATTATTCCAGATGACTTCCAGCCCCTCAAAGAGTGAAAAGGGGGAAAATCCTCAGATCCTTGAAAACCAAAGAGAGCCATGAGGTTTTCTTCTTCTGCTCCAAGCCTTGACATTTCCAGCTTTCCAAGCAGAAGTTAAAACACTATTTCTATGTTGAAAACCCACCTAACTCTAGGAGTAAAAAATTTGGCCCTACACTTCACATTTCACTGTAATGCCTACACTGAAAAGCTCCATTTTTTCCCATGGAACAGTGAACATTTATACAATCATTAAAAGCCCATCTTGCACCATATTTTTATCCTTCTCAGTTTTAATACATTTTTATAATTGCATTGAGGGTATTCTAACTCTGTTTTTAGTGCAACAATAAAATTTATGAACCATGACAAACGTATCATATCAAAGATCACCCGAAGAATAACAATGTGCACGTCAATAGAAGAAACCTCAGCTTCTGCTTCATAGGAACTTGGGACTGGGAGGTGATAAATACCTAAAACAGTATTCCCTTGTGAAATGGCAACAACATGGGTTTTTTTTCTTAAGCAAAAGGAAACATGGTGTTGTAAAAGACAATTTTTCTGCAAACATGCTGCCTTGACAACTTTGGTTTTAATGAAATTTAGAATTTTTAAAAATCTAATTCATGTGCAGATTTTACTGATTTCTCCTGTGCTTCTTGTATAACAAATGTGATATCTAAATTACCTTTAGCTCTTGCTGCAAAAGATGTGTTTCCAAAATTCCTATTTTTACCTGTGCAAATTTCTACACACACCCCATGCCTTCATCACAGCTGCTGACAGCCTCCTGCATTAGCCTGTTAGAGATAATATTCTCAGAAAGTAAATGGTTTTCAATTAGAAAGCTCTTAAAACCAAATCTTGTTTTCACATCATGTTATTGATTATAAACTCATTTAAACATGCGATAACTAAAACACATGCATGAAAACTCTTACTAAATTCTAAAAGATTTTTAACTGAATACTTCCTAATTAAACATACTGTGTATTTGAGATTGTGTGTGTATTTTCAGAGTTTCCTTGGTGTTACACAATACATCATATTTTTAAATAAATCATTAAAATGTGGAGGCAGGGAAAATCCATTTCAATATTTAAAGTTCCCAGGTTATTCTGTCTCCCTAACATATCAATTTGTTTTTTTCTGGATAAGAAAAAAAAAGAAATAGAGAAGAAAAATACCCTGGTAAGGTTCATGCAAAAGCACAGATAATCTACCCATTTTTTTAAACAGTTATTGTGACAAAACGGATTGAAAAGGTATTGTAGATCCAAGAATACATAAATGAAATGCATCCCACTGGAAAAGCTTTTTTTGCTCACATTGTCATTTACAGCTTCTGAATTAATAGACCAAGAAAGGCACCACAGGCACCAACAAAATGCAGTAAAACCATTGGCAGCCAGTGGTGTCTCAAAGTTTAATTCCCCTGGGGAGAAAAGGACACTGCCTAATCTGTATTCAGTCCTGACATTGTCCACATCTGATATGGAACATTAGCTACTAACTCTCTCAATAGACTAGTGTCCTTCAGTTTATATTACTTTATGTTAATAGTAGAAAAATTACACACAACATCATTTATCATTGTTATACTGTACTATACAAGCCATAGCTTATTTTAATAAATTTATTTACCCTTAAGAGGAACAGAAATTTAAATATATATCTCTCAATCTATATAAATTTAAAGATAAGCTTATAGTGCCAGATTCAGCGCAGAGCTGCAGAAGGGATATCCCCCTTAAAAATGTGTTTTAATTGTACAAAGACTCTCATGAGTGATCACACTGCTGTAATAAGAGAAAATCACTTTATTTGGGCTCTAAATCTTACAGAATCTGCACATAACATAACACTGCACCTTAATCATAATTTTCTTTTTTTTTTTTTTCAGTTCCATCACAGGCAGCAGCTCTGTGGCTCTGTTTTCACATCCTCCCTCTTCCTCAGCAAACTGCCCTTACATTATTTACCTACAGCTCAGCTAGGCAAGCTCAGTCCCCTTTAAAGGGAAAAAAAATGCAGTTCATGAATCAACAAAGAACTAGGATTTGATTTTTTTATGGATTGCAATCTACATCTCAGTACATCTAAATTTCAATTAGTCTGTTTAAAAACACTCCTGCAGTCAGTGATGTGTGCTGTTTGCCTGGGCTATCCAGAAAAGAAAAAAAGAAAGCAATGATGAAGAAGAGGGAGAGACAGAAATCTATACTCTATTAAATGTATATTACTTTACCTTTGGAGTTTAAAATCTAAGAAGTCAAATTAATGATGGATCTGTTTTTCAGAAAAAGTCATCCACAATTATCCAATCACATTGAATTCCAAATAATAATTCCTTCATAAAATTCAGAATATTTATTTGTTAACGGGGACTGTTTTTATTTTACTTCATACAGGAATGTTAATCTTAAAGGTTCAAGCAATGTAAAATGTAACACCTAACCATGCATTTTTTCCAGGAGGTACTACCCTTCCTATTACAGAAATCCATCCTATTTTCAAGCTGAATTTGTGCAACTTCAACACCCAGTTTTTAGATCTTGTTCCACCCAAAGTTGCCCCATCGAGCCTGACTAGTTTTAGAACATTTAGTCCAGATTAAAAGGAAATTAAGCAGAATGCCTGACAACAGTAAAGTATTGTTAGATATGGGCACCCTTTGGTTTCACCACTCACCAATAATTTTTTTAGCTAAACTGTGCCAAAAGCAAAGAGCAAAACAACCAAACCCCTCACACGTGTGACTGTCAAGACCACCATAGCCTGCCTCTGCAAATATTCACTGAGACATTTGCTCGGGTCAGGTTTTTCAGACTTTACTGAGCGAGAGCACTCCAACATTTCCCAGGTACAAACTAAGTTCAGACTCTGACATCCTGTTGAATATTGCAGCATTTGTCACGAAATCACGGCACGGCTTCCTCGTGGCAAGGAGAGCAGGTTACCAACGAACCTCTCATGCCATAAAGCACAAGGAGGATCAGAACCTTAAACAGTCAGAATTTCCATTTCACAGCACTTTTTCCCAAGCAAGAACAGAGTGATAAATTCAATATTTGACCTCAGAATTTGTAGGGCAGCAACAAAAGGATATATTCCATCCAGCTATATCTTGAATCTATTTTAAAATGAAGTGATCGTGCTTAAGAGTGTTTTGATTTTTTTTTCCAAGTTACAAAACAACTGAAGGTGTAACTTAAGTGACCAAGAGTGATTCTACAATGTCTGTTCACCAAAAAAAACAAAATAATTTGAACATCACAATTAAAGAGGAGAGTATGAACACAAATGTTATCACTAATAGTCACAAACACCATAAATTTTCCATTGGTGGTGTTCATTTATTATCTGTACTGAAGCATTAAAATTGAAAACTATGAAGACAAAAGACATAAACAAAACTAGATGAAAGAGGGTGAGGAAGAATTGGCCAGTTCATCCAGGCAGACAGACAGACTGGTAGATGGAAGTTCCTGCTGGCTCGTTCATTAAGGTCATCTCCTGACCCCTGTGCCACTGAGGAAAAGGCAACAGCTGCTTCCAGTATCAGTGGGAAGAATGATGGAAGTGAATTAATCCACAGATGGAGACCAGCACCTGAAGGGACCAGTCTGGTGAGCAACAACAGTCTTTGCCTGAGAAACACCCTTAAATGTTACCATATGGAGTGCTAACAGGAGACAGAGGGGATGGGAAGCTCTGCTCGTCGTGTTATTGCCACAAAAGCTCAAGTATCATATTATTGATAAGGAAAACAAAAAGGCTGTCTGCCTAGGCATTCCTGATTTATAATTCATAAACTATCAAATTGGTTAAGATGCCTTAATTAAGAGAAACTAGGTGATTAAATTACTGAACTGAAAGAATCTACCCAAATTAAAGTGTAAAATAAGATTGTAAGAGAACTCAGAGATGCAAAAGCCCCATTAAAATCTGAATCAATTCCTCCTGATGATATGTTTTTCAGACTGAAGATGCATCAGCTGTTAAGCCAATATGACACTTCATGTTAGTCAAAAGGCTGAAAAGCTGCAATCATGTTTTATTAAAATAACTACACACGCTGGGCTGGGCTGAGGGAGAGTACCATGGTGCCAGAAAGCAAGAACAATTAATTTAATATCTCTGAACTCTTCCATGTAGCATTTGCAGTTCAAACACCAGAATGTAACTGTCCATCTTTATCTGAATGTATTTTCTACACATGGCCTCAGGGTCCCTGGGGAATAACAGACTGAAAGGAACAGAGCTGCACTATCAGAAATGCTGAAAAAATAAAACTCAAATATATTGACAGAGCTGGAGAACTGGACAGCAAATATTTGGAGGTCACTGGCCAGGTTCATGTCTCCCTTATGAAGCATAAAACCCACTAAAAGAAGGAAAACAAATGCTTGTGGTTAGTGAGCCTGTGTCCTGCAGCCCAAGGGCTGCGTGCAGCTGGTACTGCACCAGGGCAGAGCAGAAACCACCTCTGCCACCCAAAATTCCACCCAGCTGGGGCAGAACTTGACAGACAGCTTTCACCCTGCCAGCTGACAGCAGCTTTCCCCTCTCTGGACTTTTCACCTCAGCCGGAAATTGAAGATTAAGATCAAATGAAGATTAATTGAAGAAGATGGATTAATCTTCTAATTGAAGATTAGATCAAATGGCCAAGTATGGGCACCCACTTCTGAGAACAGGTATTTGTGCAAGTGCCCCACTACTCCTTCCTCAGCCTTTTCCCTGCAGTTTTATTCAGCACAAGCCATTCCAAGCCTGTAACAAGCGTGTTCATGTTGCAGAGCACATCAGAGTTTTCCTGGATTTTTGCTCCCTGAAGTGTGCCCCCAGGGTGTCAGCTCTGGGATCATCAGATTAAGAAGTGTGTGTACACTTCTAAGAGTTTTCTTAGTGTTTACATTAAAACCCACATTTTAAAGTAGTTTTAGAACTAAAATGCCAATAGATCTCTAAACTGAGACACAGAGATTTCAGCCCATTCAAGCAGCCTTCGGTGAGAAGGAGGTTTACCTACTTTAAACATACTTTCACATTTCAATAGGTTAAAAAAGCTTCACTGCAAAATGAAATTTTGCAGGTCATTTACTGATTATGATTAAATCACCTTCATTTATTACCATAAGGAACATAAGCCACTGTACTCAACATGGGAGGTAATCTTAACTGCTTAGCAATTTATTCAAATACTCAGAAGTGAAAATCATTTCTGGGCTGTTCATTCATTAATAAGGGCAGATGGATGGCAGTTTGAGATATTATTTAAATATCTTTGAAATAGAATTCCTAGATTATATAGGTCAAAGAGGTTTCCCTGTTTACATATTCCAACCTGTGCAACGTGAATAAAGATATATTTCAAGATGTGATTCTGGAGATTCAACTTCTGGGTTAAAATACACAGAATTATATTAAAATACAGAGATAAACAGTATTTTTCCTGCCCTATATTCTTCCTATTGCAGGTTCCATTAACAGTGAACTTATAAAGTCAAGGCAGCAGAGTGCAGCTGATCTGCAATGCCAAGTACTTATCAGTAAAATGACACTGTCTTTTCCAAGAAGCACCTTTTATAATTATTTCCAAGAGTTTTCTAAGAGTTCGCCAGTCCCAATGGGGAAACAAAGCCTTTCATCACCCTTTCCATGTGGATTCCACAGCAGGTGCTTGAGTGAGGGGATTTGGATGCTGAAAAGTATATTTTTTTTACTAAGTATTTCGCCCTTGTAGAAGGTGCCAATTTGTGTGTGCTGTAATGAAAAGGAAAATGCTTTCATAATTTCAGAGCATTTTCTCTATTGGATGGGGGCAGGGAAGCAATGTTTAAGTACATCAACTATGTCTCTTTAATTAGGTCATTAATCAGCATCTATGAAAGCTGAGACACATTTTTTTCAAATCCCATATGCTTAAACTTCAGACTAAAATTTCTTCTCAGCTCTGAAACCAGTACAATATTTCTACCATTCCTACCAGAAAAATAATCTGCATGTCTGCCTTTCACTGAAATTCTTCCATGCATAGTTTTCCCTCCGTGCAGTCGCTGTGCACCTCCAACCTTGGCCTGCTGGAGTTCAAGAACAACCCCCAGAGCTCCTTCCCCACACCCCAAGGGGAAGCTCTGCTCTCATCTGTGATGATGTAAATCCCAAGAAACAAACTTACATCAGCAGAGTCACCCAGAGGTCACAGCAAACTATCCAGCTTCCTTTTCTTCATCCTTTATCCATTACTTACATCCTTAAAAAAGACACATCAGGCACTGTAAACTCAAGTGTCTGCAGCAGAACTCTGGTCCCAAACTGACTTGCAGTTTGAAAAGTGGCTTTAGAAGAATTCTGCACAAAATCAGTGCTGCAAAAAAACTATTGGCTCATGAAAAATAAAATGCCTTCTCACTAGATTATGAGACTTAAAGGGAGCATTGAATTTTCTAAACTTAAGCTATAGAACATAGATCACTGAATTTTATCCAGTTTGTTCTGTATCCAGGGCAATCACTCACATATGACTAAGGCATATTTTCCAGAAACAGCCAGTCTTGAAAGATTCATAATTATCCCTTTTTACAATACAATTGCTGCTGTATATTACTTTAAATTAACGTGAGCAGAGAACTGGAAACTAAATTCAGCTGCAAATGCTACAAAACTTCTCATGGTTCAGAACACCAAGAACTTGCTTTTTGCCCTGTAACAAGGAGAGTGGGTGGGAGCCCCCCAGCCAAAGAAACCACTTTGACAACATCAAGCACTTGGGTGTTTACTTCAAAGGCTTGGAAATTATTTTTAGACGTTGTTGGGATTTGTCTGGGGGATATCTCCTTACTGAACACCTGGAAAACAAGAGTCTGAATTGGGGGATTTGCATGAGGAGCGAGTGGCTAAATGGAGGGAGCCTTCCCCACCTTTTCTGTATAATGCAGAGGCTGCAACCCCTCCTGGTTACAAATCCTGCACATCCCTCCCCCAGCAGATGATCCATGGGAACCCCAGACCTCAGCACTACAGCCCAACAAACAGGGAGGATCATAAAATATTACTTAGGCAGAAATTGAGTGAGTAATTGGGTATCTCAGCATTCCTGGGACTCCTTGTAGGAGCTGGCAGGGTTGTTGAAAAGCAAAAGGGGACATGGCTTAAGAAGGGAAAGCACAGTGAAATTAAAATGCTTGGTAAAAAATTATATTGGCAAAAATTGAATAAAATAATAGTTTTCTAACTAGTCCTATTTTAGCCTGAACTATCATCCCACCAAACCACAAATATTTTCATGGTATCCATATTACCAATAATTATCTGTCCTGGTGAATTGTAAATATGCTTTTACCAAAGGACTTCTGGGGAGAAAAAAAAAAATCAGCTTTCCTAAGACAGAGGAGGGAAAAAAACTAAGTTAATAAATCATTCAGCCTCAGATCTCTGGAAGATGTGTTAGTGATGATGTTTTACACTTTAGGTAATTTTATAGCTACCGGCTTAACTTATCTATTGTCTGCCACCAAATTTCAACGAGCATCTGAAATTACTCAACCTGTCTACTTGTGTGGATGTTTGTCCCTTTTTCTTGCAAAGCAGAGCTTTCCTTCTGGAGACATGTATTGAACAGTTCCTGCCTGACCTATGGATTAATCAGAATTTAAATACTGTATTATTTCAACAGGCACTTCTAATATCTGTGTTTCCTGCCATGAAATGTAATTAGGGAAAATTAATTTACCAGGGGACCTCTGAAGCTTTACCTTCCACTCCACTGCTATTTGCACTGGGCAGCACTCAGATGTAATTCCTTCCATCCCAAGTGCATCAGGGCTATCCTCCCCTAGACTGCCACAGAGCAGGAAATGTCACCCACTGTTTGGAAGGTTCACAGCAGTGACATTTTCCCAGTAAAACTGAACTGCAGCAGTCAGCTCAATAGGTTTATCATTGTTAATGAAAACAATTGGAAATACACTGAACGTCTTGTTTCGTGCCTTAAATCAGTCTGTAACTGTATTAGAGATGCAAGCCAGTGCTGCAGGACAGATTATCTGCCCGCGAGGGTCTGATGGAGCTCTGCTGTTTGTAAATGCAGCTGGTGCCCAGTGCTGTCAGGCAGGATAATAAACGAGGCACACCTCAGTTCACATCCCCTGCATCGCCTCTCGTGTTATGTTCTTAACCTGTATCATCCTTTCTTCTCCAACATTGATTTTGATCTGGAGGGCACGCAGAAAAATATTCAGCTGCAGCGCAATGTTTTTAGATGCAACTTCAAAAAGTGGGGTTTTTTTTGCAGGCCACCCTTTGAAAATTCATTATTCAGGTTATCTGGAGACAGAGGCAAGAAACACATCAGATCATCTGCATGGTGAAAGCAGCCCATCTTTTCCAATTGGGTTTTGAGGATTTTCCCTGTGAGACAAAGGCCAGACCACAGGGATGAGTTAGAGAAGTGTGTTCTATTTAACTCAACGGTGTCAGGCATATAACGTGCCCTTTATATCTATAGTTTATTTTAACACATATCAAGGAGACAGAAAATTAGTGATCAATGTAGAAGGGAGCATGAGGTTTCATTATAAATTAATGTATGAAGACTCGGATTTCAATGATGAAACGAACATGAATCTTAAAAATTGTCTGTCTTTATGAAACAGATGAAAATTATTATAGTATATAACTTTTTGGTGACATTTTACTGCAAAGGGCATATTGTTACAAAATTTAGCAATGATGTAGCTAACAGAAATACTGCAGGGATAGATAAGATTATTTATGTAACATGATAAAGCATGAAACATGGATGTATTTGACTCATTGGGCTGCAGAATGGAAAAAATATTTTGCCCTGCTCATAAGTGAACCCTCCTGTTAAATCAAGGAGCAGCAGAGATGGGACTTACTGGGAGCCAAGACTGCACAGCAATAGTCAAATCCAGTCCATCCAGTTGCGTTGTGGAGCACAAAAAGTTAATGAAAATAAAAAAAGCAAAAGCAGGAGAAAACACAAGAAAGATTTAGAGAACCTCACTTGAGTATCCACTTCAGTGGTGGGGGTTTTTTTCCAAAAACAACCTATCCCTGCAGTGCCATGGATACCTGGATAAATAAATCACCTACCAAAAAAGAAAGGGAGTAAAAAACATCTGTAAGTAGAGGCACTGCAGCACAGAACTGGTGGAAGGCTGCTGCAAAATAATTCTGCTCCCCAAGCTGGAGCTGGAGGAACTCAGTCCCACAGGGGGCCCTGGCTCAACATTACTGGAGGCCTGGAATTGAATTCGGATTCTGGAATATTTCTAAGATGGAAAGAACACATACACTCATTGACTCCCATATAGACATGACTGACTCATCACTAGAACACAGAAAGCTCAGAGTTAACAGAAACAAAAACTTGTCATAAAAATACAGTCTTGATCAGCTCAAGGAATCTTGGCTATATACAATCTTTAAAAAAAATAATACATCCCACACATCAAAATCAGACTGATGTATATGCATATAATTTGGGCAAACCCAACTGGACACATTTCTCTAAAATAAAAGTGATGGAGAAAATAGATTTTTATACAAAACTAAGGTCAAAATTAGGTTTATCTTGGAATTAAAACTTCAGTCTTACCTAAGAAAATATTTTCTCATATGTAAGTTTTCAACACAATTCTCCCCAGAATTGCATAACTGAGCTCAGATTAAAATACTTGTTATCCTTAATTAATTGAACTTATATTCCATCATCATCTTGTTTCTCTTCCCTTGTCCTTCCTTCCTACCTTGCCAGGATAAACCATTCTGTTACATTTGCAAGCTCCAACTCAACTCATACCACTGTGATTTCCTTTAAACAAACAAAAAGACAGTAAAGGAAAGAAAAACAGAGAGAAACACCTGCAAACGATTATAAATTCTGAACCCACCCACACAGCCTGTAAGTTATAAGTAAGTGAAAGTAAGAAGACTCAAAGAGAGAAACAAAGTGGGATTTGGAGTTTTTTTTTTCTTCTGTAAATACTGGCAAAGAGATGATACTAGAATCTTTAGGAAAATATTTTTGCACTTTTTGGTTGTGCACAAACAACAATTTCTGTTTCCTTCCTGGACTCGGGATCTCTTATCTGAGATGTTCATGATGGGCTAAACCTTGACTGGATGAAGGTGCCTGACCTCAGGACTGTGCCAACCACATTCTCCAGCAAAGAGGCTTGGAATTTATGATTTTCCTGGATGGCCAGTTCTATCACACTGAAATTTTTGTTGTTTATCAGATCAAAGAGTCTGTCCCTTCCTTTACACAACTGAGAAACACTGGTCAAACAATGCAGGCAATTGCATTTTACTTAAACTTGAGACACCTTTGATTTGTTTTATAAGAAATTATTATTCATGACAAAGTTTGAAAAATTTATTTCAGAGTAAAGAGTAAACAAAAGCTCTATTCTCTCATGAAGATCTTCTGGACTGAAGTTCTACAAGCTTCCATCTACACTAATTTTGTTATGAACAGAAATGAACATACTCTGCTATAAACTACATTCTAATGGTTAACCAGAAGTCAAAAACCCCAGAGGTGGTGTGGCTCTTTTGCATCCAAAAGAATTTTGCTCTGGACATGGTAAGCCAGGTTTTCACCTAGTAAATAAGTAAAGCATTGAAAGTAATCTAAATTATTTTCCCCCAGGAATAGATATAAAGTATAATAAATTCAGTTTAGTACATTAAGATTTACTATTTCATTTTTACAACTGATCTATCAGCATTCTGTAAAGCTGAGCATCTCACTAAGATGTCAGTGTAAAAAAAAATGCACTTGAGTATTAAAACATTATCACTGTAACTGAGCACAACCCAAGTAAACAAATTAACTCCATTGCCACAGAACATACTGGAAGAAGTTCAAAATGAGAAAACACAGGATTAATTTTTCTTCACATATCTGCCTTACTGTTCAGCTGGATAAAACTTAACGTAGCAGTGCTTTCACTTATTATATTAAATAATAAAGACACAGTAGAAATACCATAAAGGTAAGGGAATGGTGCAGTATTTGCCTTAATGTAAAATAAATAAAGGAGTCACTTACAAAATATGAATGCCAAGAACTACAGTGTCTGAGCCCAGCACAGAGAAAAAGTGCATTGAAAAATATACTGAGAGTATACAAAAGTACACTGAGAGATCCATTTTAAAACAAATCTAAAGAGTGTAATGAACAAAGGAGTCATCCTTCAAGTTTTTTCCTCTGAGCTTTCAGCAAGTTAATACAGATAAATAGATGTTACTTTGTATATAAAATTGTCAGCCTGAGAGCATTCTGAATTCAGAATTCTGAATTAGGACCATTCAATGTAACAGAGCAATAAGCCAGACTCACATGGCTTAATATGTATTACAACCAATACTACTGAGTGTTTACTACTGTTATTTAACTTTACTTTCTCTTTGTGCTTTTGTTTTCTACTACAGGATTTATTTATTTATTAATTCTTTTATTTATTTAATTAGTCAGGAGTGCTGTCTGAGAAGCCAGTCCTCTGCACTTGCATGGGAAGAATCTGCCAGGTTTCTATAAAAACATCAAAGTTCATTGTATGAGTTCACCACCCGTCTCTTGCATCTTAAATTAACTACTGACTCACACATAAATCACTACAAGTTCCTAAAGCTGCTGTCTAAAGAACAAATTTAAAACCCAAACTGCAAGGAGAGCAGTAGCTCGGTCAGGGGAAGAATTTTGGGTTTTGTGCTTTGTCACAGAAGGACCTTGGCTCTTTGAGACCTCGGCTTTCCCAGAGCGTATTGGCTGCTAAAACCCACCACACATGGACAGAGCAGCAAAGTTTATGAGGTCAAAAAATGTTCACAAACCACAGGGACGGGATCTTGCTGCTAGCAGCAGAAAAAACAAAAGACTTTTCACACAGACCACAGGCTTGACCAGGAGAGAAACGAGCTCTGGCAGGGAGGGACGTGCTGGATGCCTGCAAGCCCAAAGGTGCTGCTCAAGTCAACACAAGAAATACTCCAACAAAACGCCACTAAACTACTAGAAAAGAGGAAGCAAAGAAGCTCAGGCAGATCACTAAAAAAAAAAAACCCTGATCAGAGCTACAGAAGGTTGCAGTGCTTCTCTTTAAAGAGTTCTTAATATTTCCAGACCTAGAGTACTAATGGTCTACTAAAATCTCATTAGGAGAAATCGAAACAATTTAACATTATGATTACAAAGAAAAAGTACCAATAGCCAGTCCAGATAGCAGCTCCCATGCAATTCTCATTGTGCATTTGTATTTATGAGGTGGCTACACCCACTGTGTGCACTCCAGGAATAATGAAGCCTGTGCTTCAAATGCTCTGGAGAAGCAAACTTCGTGTAACAGCACACGTAAAAAAACATTTTCACTTTTGCTGTGAACCAGTTGTCTACTTCCAACCATTTATTGTACTAATAAAACACTGTTTTCTTAAAATAAATATGTGCACATCATATGTGCATGTCCTGTACATATGCACAGACAGTGTATATGCATGGACACAGAACCATATATGCACACAAAAAAATTCTATAGGAATAGGAATAAAAAATAAGGTTTTCTACAACTCAGTTATAAGACTATTTTTAGCCTCTATGACTTATTGAGTGTAGGGAAGGTCGATTCCATGGTTGTAGGATTTTCTACCATCCTATTCTCCTGTAACACCTCTCCTTACTGAAAAGACTTTTACATGTACAAATTTCATAACCCATGTAATTTACATGTACAAATGTATTTACACATCTGTGTTTACACGTACAGATTTCATACCTGTGTATCCATCTGTGTCCCGTAGCCATGAAAAACAGTATCTGAGAGAAATTCCTTGAAAGTTTAAGAATTCCATTTTCACTTTTTTGCCTTGCTTCTGTGGTTCTTTGGATAGTTTACTTATTTATTGTAATGCATTGCAGGAAATACTTCTCCAGGCTATTAACCCCAGAGCCATCCCAGCCAGGACAAACTCTTTATTTGTGAAATATCATCCACTTTTAATGTAAGAGAGACCACGAGAGACATTACGAGGGCCTGAGCTCTCTTGCAGAGAACAATCTGACCAGGGTGTTTGACCCAGGACTTCTACAAGGCTCCTGCCACCTCCCTGACCTGTGCTGGGAACCTGAGCAGTTCTGCCTGTGCCTGCACGGAATAAATCTGCAATGGTGATTATTCCATGCTCGAGCCACCTGTCCTAATGAATAACGCTTCCTGTGCAGCCGTTCCCAGATATTGGAGTTGGCCACTCGAGCTTGAAAGACAAGTGGAGAAAATTAATAACTGGTGCACGAGCTCCTCAAATGGCACAGGGGCAAAAGAGGGGAAGAGGAATTCACTGCTGTGGCTTTGCTATGGCACTGGAAAGGGATTTGTGAGTATCAGAGGCCCTGCATCAGCATGAACCTGCATTTTGGCTTCAATTATGAGTCACTGAACTCTGATTATCATTTTACTTCAAATTTCTCAAATACAGGCAGAGACTTAAAAATGGATGAGTGCAAAGTTACATGGGTTATTTAGCAGCTGAAGAAAACAACCAGCTGTCCCCCCATCCTGATGTAACACAGCACCACCACTACATTTTCTCAATTATTATTCTGAAAACCAGAAATTTTCCAGTAAAAGGGTTTGTATACTTCTTAGCTTCTTGAGTTAGCACTATTTATAAAGGAAGTCTGGTGAATACACACTAAATGCCTTTGCCAGTCATTTCCATCAACAGATCCTTCTGAGCCAAACAAACTGATGGTTTGGGAGCTTTTGCTACTTTTTTGCCAAATAGCACTGGATTGATTTGTTAAATTCTGTAACACAAATATGCTTAATAGCAAACAATGTCAAAGAAACACACATTTCAATGGCCCCTGGAAACTTCAAAATATGCTTTTCCTGTGTTCGAAGTTGAAACAAGTAAGCAATACTGTTGTCTTCTCAATTTGTTGATTTTGGTCCAGACTTGCAAAGACCAATCCAGTGACATGCAGAAGAGCAGAAATCATTTATTCAGCAACTTCTCCAGCCACCTCTGTGTTATACACAAAGATAAATCTGTTAATGCTATTGTATATTGAAGATGCTTCTCTATTGTACTTATCTGCTGTGTCACTAGAAGTTATTTGCATGGAGACTTAATAACACCCCTAAATGAAATTCAAATGGACACTGAGCATACATGTAATGTATTCTTATATCCAGGATAGGTGGGTTTCGATTTTTTAATTCAAAGTGACTGATTGCTGGTGAAATTGAGTTAGCCAGTAGGTTTGTAGAGGTAATATCAGTCTCTCTGCAAATTATTCCATCAAAGAAAAAGCCAGAAGTACAGACACTTCATTTACACAGGGCTGTCCTCACCACCAGAGCTTGCCCATCTCATCTCTCCAGCTCAAGTACTTGGAAAACAAAAAGCATCTGCCCTCTAATTTTATCTGGATAGTTGAACACTAGGATAAAACTTTATTTTTCAACCTAGCTTATGATGATAGACCCTCTCTTTAAGTGCTGCCATTCTCAGCATTTGTTATAAACAGGGACCAGTACCTGCACTCTTCTGAGCATCTCCACCTACTTCTTTCTACAAAAATGTGATACCATTGATACAATACAAAATGTAGTGATCCATTTTACTTCAGGGAACACTGCTGCACCCATGGCCCCACCTCCCAGCTTTGTTCCTCCATCACTTACTAAGACAGCTCAAAATTTTGTCAAACGTCACTTGATTTTTTCCTCCCCTTGAGCAGATCTATGTCAAATTTGATTCCTGCAGGTATTGCTGCAGAAAAAAATTACAAGGTAACTCCCTGCATACAACTGATTTTCAGTTATAACATCCTGCAGATCCACTCTAACCAGAGAATTCTCCAATTTACATGGCTGAGAATTGAGCACATTCCCTTCAGGAGCCAACACACCCTGGTGGAGCAGAGCAACTGGGCTTTTGAGCCTTCTGCAGCTGGGTCCTGTACTGCCACAGAACCCCACTGCTACACAATTTCTATTTATTTCTTTGCTATTGTTGTCTTGGGCTGTGGAAGGAGCTTTTCTAAAGGCCCTGTTGTGATGGACATATCACACCAAGAGCAACAATTCTGCTGCTCTGGCCTATGAGCTGATTAACCAGCTTTACTTCTTCCTTTCTCATTCCTTTTTCGTGTTTTTGATTTACTGAAAAACTGTTTAAGAGAGAAAAATCAAGGATCTGCCCCAAAATCCCAACTGTGGGAATGTTTGTTTTTTTTGGCAGCACTAATATTTATCCCATACTTACTAGGAATTCTCTCCTGTGCTAAGAATGTCGATCTTACAGCTCAAAGATGTAAACATGAAACATTTTATCAGTATTCTGGTTTTCTCCCCCCTCTATGAAACTTCAGAGTAGTCAGGAAAAAGAAAACATTAAAACAAAAATCACCGTCTTCGAGTGTCTGTGAAAATTTATGTACTAAAAAGCAGCTGTAAAATTTTTAATGTTTAAATTAATGTTTTATGTTTACAATAAAAACTCTCCAGCCATGAAGGGCTTTTAAAAGCTACATGCTAAATACAAGCAAAACCAAAGCAAACAATAACACTCCCATGAAGCCCAGCTTCAACACACAAAATGGCAAATAAGACTTTTGTGCACACTTCCTAAGTTTCTGTGTCTTTTTCTACAAAAAAGAACCCTTAGCAATGTCAAAGCCAAGAAAAAGAAAAAAGAGCTGGTTAGAATGTGAAGGCAAAAACCTTGTAATTCCTTAATAATAGGTTTTTCTGCAATTCTGAATGTATTTGTGATGGTCTGGTTTACTTTTTTTATTTGAATTGTGTTATAAATAAAACAGCTTCTCTCCTCCCCCTCTTCTGCCAGCTGTAAGCACTCTGTCCTCCAATAAAGGTTGAAACAAATGAATAGGTTTAAAAGAGACCATTATGCACTTGCAAGTGCAGAGTGAGGAGATGAAATGCTGCCAAATCATTCTCCTTTTAAAATCAATAGGAATTCTTGTTATTGGATTCAATGGGAGTATAATTAGGTTCTAAACTCACACACTTCCTTGACAATGTGGGTTTCTTTGCCTCTTTCATTCCTGTTTCCCTCTCAGATATGGAGAAGTCTCACTGTTCCAAGGCACTCTCAATCTGAGCAGCATTTTATCCATTTCTCTCCTGAAATACTTGTGACACAGCCTGGAGAAGGCAGAGTGAGCACAAATAACCCAGCTTGCCTGTCCTGAAATCCAGCTGTGAGTTACCAGCACAGAGAGCACGGCTCAGCACCCAGCAGACATTTGAAACCTCCATCTCCTGCCTTCCCTGTCCACCCTCCCTCTTCCCCAGCGCCCTGCTCAGAGCAGCCCCACATCCTGAGCCACCTTCTCCATCTGCAGCCCAGGTGGGCTCTGCAGGTCCTGCTGCAGGGATGCTAAGCCCAGAGATGTTTAAGCTGAATCAGATATAAATCCATCCCAAAACTTGAAATTATTTTCAAAACCCCTGTCAAAGTAATTCCAAGAGGACAATATAAAAAAAATTCCCCTTGTAAGGGTCACATAAGGAGGATCCAGCATTTGCCATAGTTGGTCTCCAAATCAGCCACTGGAAAGTCTTGAGTCCACTCCCAGCAATCTCTCAATTAAAGTTATGTATGACTTTATATACTTGCTTTTATAAAACAGTGAACTGAACAACAACAAAACTGCATAAAGCCACATCATCCCCCAAAGTCCAAGAATTCAGAGTCACCTTTTTCAATCTTTTCTGCCATGCACAGATCCTATGCAAATAATTTAAGTCTTATCCACATTGCTACCTTCATAAATTAATTTGTCAGCCTTTACTTAGTTCCAAAGAAAGGGTGCAAGAGCAGTCTTTTAACTGTTTCTTGGTTAGAAGCAGTTAATAAAATTACTCAACTGCATTTAGAATGCTGAATATTCTTCTCTCTATTCTCTAGAAACAGGGAAAACAAAATACCAAAACAAATTCCTCATTTTTTCTCTTATTCATTTGCAGTAGAAAATTCCTCTCATGTCAACTATATTTTTAAAATACACATAACTCATAATAGCTAAAGACAGAGATTATTTCAGATAATTTTAGATACCTTCCAAGATGCTCATCACATATTTAGGGCAATGATCTCAAGATTTGCATTGCTAGATTTTTTGAGACTGTGTGCTCAGCTCTTCCTTCCAGCCTCTGTGTACCCACAATTAATTTCTCCATAATCACAATTAATTATTTTTTAAACATGCCAAATATATACACAGCTCTCCTGTAGATGACATATCCCTGCTGCAGAATATTTGCTGGAAAGAGATGAGGCTTCAGACATTTTATTAGTTCATATTAGGGCTGTGACAAGCAACTCAATTACATTGCACATCAGAAAAATTAAGATATCTTGGTTTCAAAGCAAAACAAGGGGGGGAAATTTTTAGATTTTCATTTAATTTTCCCCAAATTCAGAACCATTAATGCAAGTTTCTTCTACAGTTTGTAGAAGCTTCTACTTGTGACAGAAACAGGATCCATGGACGGAGAGCAGCAGGAACAGAATCACAGTGAGCATTCCCAAACTCCACATTACTGGGGATGAAGGAGCAGCAGCCCTTTTGTACCCAGCCAGGGGACAAAGCTAAGGGTACTAAAAAAATATAAGCAGCAGTGACATTTTAAAAGAAACTATCCCTGTATGGCCTTGTCCACAGCCATAACTCCAGAAAAGAGCTCCTTGTCTAACGTGCCCTCCAGGATTAAGAAGGCAGAGATATCATGCTATATATTAAAATTAGTATTTCTTGGCTGTGAATAGTTTCAGATCGGGCTCCTCATGTCCTGGACATGATTCAAATAAGCAACTTCTCCACTGGGTAATTTAACCTGCTCCTGTGCCTGGTAGCTAAGATTTACTACCTCATCATTTCAGTTAAAATTTACAAAATTAGGTTTGGACAGTGGAGGGAGCACCAGGAGCAGTTGCAGCATCACTATATGATAATGGGGATGTGAAACAAATATGAATAGAGTAATTCCTAACTACTATTTATCTGTAGATTAAAAACAAATAGGCACAATTATACCCCAGGGACAGCAATAAGAGGACTTGCACTTTCTGAAATCTCCCTACAGCAACGACTTCAGAGTATAAATGGGATATTTTCAGTTATTAAAGAAGGAATTTTACAAGAATGCTACCTGAAAAGCCTGAAAACAGTTAAAAAATTCTTTAGCACTTGTATTTCAAATGATCATTCATAACATAATCTGAATTACAGGTAGAGCTTTTAACATACAGTAATTTCAAAAAGAATTTGATATTACTGTCTCTTGCTACAAACAAGAAAAAGGATAGATGTGGAGATGAACTGAGTGTTCAAAATACCAATACATTGGTAGCAAATCTGGGAGAAAAATTACAATTATCCTAAACCTTAGTGTAAATAAGGAAGCATTGAGTGCTCCAACTTTGTTTGTTTGCCTTCCAATATCCCCAGTAATGTCCTGAACACGTCCTAAGAGTTCCCAAAAGTAAAGAAAACCTACATGGTGTTTTATTTTCCTCCCTCCAATTTTTATTCCCAAGATGCACCAAAAAGGAGCTCTTGGCAATGGTGTCTGACAGGTCACAGCAGAGTATTTTGATGCAGTTTGGATTGCCTTCTGGAAACAGAAAAGTGGCCTCAGTTGGAACAGTATATAGGAAACGTGAAAGAAAATTCTGCAGAATCAAATTTTTGTTCTACAGGCACGTTTTAAATTATCACTTTTGCACAAGCCACTTAGATACAATCCAGACTCCACTGCTGGAGAAAGTTTGCACTACTTTACTCACAACATACAAATATTTCTGGAGTTCCTTTCTCTCTCTGCCTCTATCTGAGGTATTTGAGCTGGCCCTAGGAGGGGGCATTTTGCCCTTTTGTTGTTCACTGCTGTAATCTGTCATCCTCAGGAATGGGAGGGCACCAGATCTCGTGCCAGTTATCCTCCCAAATCTCTAATTAATGTTGACAGTAAAATCCTGGCCACAGCATTAACTACATGATAAGAGAGAGCACTCCTGAGGCTTGCACATCCCAATCAAGTGGGTTTCACAAAAAAGTGTCTCGTTACCAACAATGCCAGAAAATTGCAACATTTTCTTAAATTGGCACTAAACTGAAGATGACTCACTTTGTACTGTTCTAGATGGTGATTTGTCTCTCTTCCCTCAATTTCATTCCCTCCCACCATTCCTCAATCAGACGTAAAACTGAGAGAGAGGGAAAAAACCAACACCAAAATCTCAACAACTCTGTATTTAGGGTAAGCCACCCTACAGCATCACAGCTTATGAGCTCCAAATACAGATGCACTCATCTGCTCCTCCAAGCAGTTGCATGGCCTAAAGCTCCTTCAGTCCTGAGGCACTCCAAAATTTGTACCTGTGAGAAAGAAACCCCGTGGCCAAAAATACAGTTAAAGCTTGGGTCTTCCCATAGCTTCCAAAGAATTGGGTTTATTTCAGTGCAGTGCACAGTGTCACTCTATTTACAGCACTGTTTACATCAATGCCTGATCTAGCAATCATTCTGAAAATATATCAGAATTCTTACAGGGATAATAAGGAAGAACATTGTTTTACAGTTAAATAGTGTTAAAAATCAAAGAGATTCCTTGCTCTGAGAATGTCTTTGCAATAAAATTCATGGGTTTAGACTGCAGCATGGTGGAAGGACACATGCATCATGATATAAAACCCCCACAAACACACAAATCCCAGGCACACATCCTCAGGGAAAACCTCAGGTAGGCTCAAAGAAGCAAATTATTTCCCTGGAGACTCTTCTCTTACCAAAACTTCCAAGTGTTTCCTCTTTCCTCCACAACTTGCCAGTCTCCTCACCCACTGTACATCTCTGCTGGCATTACAGATACAATTGTATTTAAATAAAGCAAACACAGCATCTTCATCTAAATGTTAAGGAAATATTTATCAGCACAAAAGCAGTCTCAACCATACAGTGTTTACAATAGTTTTTATCTTCAGGCTACATTAGGATTTGCTGTGAAATGGTATTTGCAATGACTTGTGAATCACTGCCAAATGTGGTTGCACCAACCATATTGCAAAGCTTTGCACAGCAATAATCACGGGGTACGTCTGACACTGGGAGCAATTGGTACAGAAGAGCAGTAAAAAAAGATGGTCTGTTCTTTTCTCACTTAATCCCTTCTGTTGAGGCACTCTTAAAATTCAGAATAAAATATGAACTAAGATAACAGATGCCCTTAATGAGGCCCTCTGTTACTCTACCCGAGTATCTCCAAAAAAATAAAATATATAGATGCTGTTCCAGCAACTAAGACAACAGAATTACAGGGAGCAGGAAGTTTGTGATTCTTTGGGGCAGAGGGTTATCTCACACAGAACGGAATAGTTGGTGAGCTTGGAGGCACTGATACAACTTGCAGAATGCTAAGATATCATCTGCCTTTACTTCTGAGCCTACTTCTCTTGATACCAAACCCCACTCCGCTCCTCAAAACTGGAAGTAAATAAATAACTGTAACTGAGTAGATTAAAAACGTGCAAAGGTAATTCCTGCCTTATGAGAAAACCTAATGTAAAGGGATTTTAATGCAGAAAATTGCTGCTCTTTGTTTAAGGGAAGCATTCCCACTCAATCTGATAATTATCCCTAACTCATCCTCAAATGTATAAACACAGAGTACTGGATCTGATGGAAAAGTACAAAACCAATCTCATACACTTTTAATTCTACAAATCAAACAAATAAACCACTCCAAAGACTCTAAAAAATGCTTCCAAAATCTATTAAAGTCTTTTTAGAGTCAAAAATCTTCATATTTAACAGAATTTTGGCAGCTGTGTGTGATCCACAGAACATTTATGGCAATTTCCACCTATAATGCACAGGTAAAAAGAAACATTTCTGACTACTCCAGTATGAATGACATCTGAACAGGTGAATGCTACCTGACCTCTAGTAACTTGCATCTCAGTTTTTTCATAAGATTATGCAGTGGTGATAAGCCAAACTTTGCAAAGTACAAAAATCTTTCATCTGCCAGCAAACGTTATTTGGCATTTGCTTATTGCTGTACAAAAAAAAAAAAAATTCATCAATGATTAATCTTAAGAAATAAAGCTTTATTCTCAGTATCTTTCCTGAGAACAAAGCATTAAATCTAAAGTTGCTTTATGGGTCTTCTTTTTAATGGGGGTTTATTGTTTTCAAAAGAAATTAATTACTGTATTGAATAGAAAAATATTGCAAATTCACTAGTTTGCAATGCAACTGGAGAAACTTAATGAACTAATTTCTGAATAATTAAAATGCACTAATTTCTGGTATAGCATCATCTTTTAATATCACTAAGGTACTCTCTGTACTTTTATATGGTCAGATCTCATTTTGATCCAAGGTCCAATCTCAACTACCCTCAGCTGCCTCTCTTTACAGCATGTTATCCATAAATGTTGCATATGTTCCTACATTCCTTGAAAACAAGAGATGATAAACTACTAGTGAGAGGCTTAAAACTGGTTGCTGGGGATTTACAGAAAACAATAAAATGCAAAGAATCATTTTAAAATTCAGCACGGAAAGCAATGATTTTAAGCTCAAAATTGCCATCGACAATTATCACTCATGTACGTAAAACAAGAGAGTCTCAAAAGAATTGTGTGCTTGTCACTCCTATCTTGACAAAAAAAACCATATTTTTAATCTTCTTACATCACATATCACAGGAGGCCTCTAGTCACTTCAGTAGAGCAGGACAGAAAAGGGGGAAGTTATACACTTTCAGGCACTAACAATTTAAAATTAAAACAAGAACAGATATTGTTAGTAAAAGCAAAAGACAGTGAGGAAAGCACCTCAGCTTGTGGAATAACAATATTGTTAAATAGAAATGGTTGTTTTCTGAACACAGTCATTTTATAAAATGTTCAGTAAAGCTTTTATATGTAAATTACTCAAACTCAGAAACCTTTCACTTCAAATTGAATTGAGAATAGCTTGAAGAAGAACACTTTAGTGAAAACGTGCTTAAAATGAGCAAAATCAAGAACAACTAAGCACACACAATGTTTCACTGGGGAAAAAAATCCCTGTAAATAAATATTTGATTGATGCAGTGCTAACAAAAAAGGATAAAAAATTGGCTTCAAATATATTTAGATAGCCCCTTAATACATGCACCTACTTTCTCTTTGAAACTGATTATGTTTGTTAAACTATGTGTATTGCCACCAAATACATAACTGTGTTACCTGAATGATTAAAGCCACTACAATAGAACTACATTATACAAATAATCACATTATCACATTTAAAAGCTCCCTTCACTAACATACTACTATAACCCAATTTTCCCTCAACTTTTGAACTAAAAGTCATATGATAACATCACTGTAATTTTAAATTGTCAACATCTCTTAAAATAATCCAATCACATCTGGTGGTCAAGCTTGAACAACTGTTCTGTGCCAAACCCTCACACCAGGTACTCCATGAAGGCACTGGAGGCAGGGAACTGTTTAAAAATCCCACATGGATTTTAAAAGTTATATACAAAGCAACTGCTACATCTGTTGTTTTTACCAATTTGGAAACGCATTTATCTTAATGTTTTCTAGCAAACCTGGGCATCCCTAATGACATCCTGCCTGGAAATGCCACTTGACACAGACCATGGAATTACTGGAATGCCAACCTCGTATTTTTATTTTTTGTATAAATTCCTGGTAATGGAAGTACTTTGACAAAACTAGCTGCAATCCATATGTTTCTATTTGATTCTCTGAGACTGTGTTTCACTCGACTGCTGTACCAGGGCCATGTACAGATGAAACTCTCATGGCACTGCCACTGCTGAGAGAGTATGCTGAGGTACCTGACCATATGTAAATAAAACAAGAGTCAATCATGGGGCAAATGTGAAGGAAAAGCAAAGCTATGCACAAGATGAGAATATAGTCCTTACCAGAAATTAACTTACACAGAGTTTAATAAAAGTCTCATGCCACAGTAGCAAAGGAATTACCTCTTTGTAAGGCTGTGCTCTTAGTAAAATTATTCTGAATTCAGTTATTGATTGTATGCTTCCTTCTGTAAGAATATGGAAATCTGATTTTATCCCATGCTTGCAGAGTAATTCTCCCTTTGGATTTGAACATAGCTTCCAATTCCTATGAGAGACATTTGTCCTGTAGCAAAATCTGGGCCTTAGTTTATGGGTTTGTGGGGACAGCAGGTAAATTTAAGCAGTGACCAATGAAAGAGACTGATCCTCTGGCCTTTGTAAAACAAATTGGGATCTTGCTCACATCAGCTAAGTCAGGCTTGCAAAACTAATTCTACCTAAAAAGATTAAGACATGAGGCATTAAAAATAGATGTGGGGCCATTTAAACTGCAAGTGCAATGTACAATTCTCATAGTGTGAGATCTCCTCAGCTGCATTTCCCACCAAGACTGCCAATAATGAAAAATCCAAACCAAAATACAGCCTGGTGATATTTCCTCAGCTATCAAAGACAAGTACTCACCTGGGGTGAGTGAATGAGCAGAATTTTGAAAGATGGTATTATTACAACTATAAGCCAAAAAACTAAGATATGCTATAATACCCCTTGCTAACTGATATTTCAGTGATTAATGTTGAACTCCATCTAACTTACCTGAAGGCTTTTGCACTGTTTCTCCATCTCTATTGCTAAATGTGTGTACAATACCATGAAGGAGACTGAGGTATATTGCAAAGGTTGTATTTTAAGATGATATGGGATGGCTGCATTTGACTTCTCAAATCTTTCTCACTCTACTTCAGAAAAAGAATCAGGAATCCATATGGTTTTGCCACACTATATCTCTTGCTGAAAGCAGACAGATATTTTTAGCATGAAAAATGACTTATGAATTTTTGAACATTTATTAAAAGCAATACTGCGGAACATTTTAGGAAACATAACCCACCAGAAATCCATTCATGTTCATACCAAAAAAAATTCTATTTTTCTCTCTTGAGTAAAATGATATATCTAATGACAGGAGACTTGAATGCTAAAAGTACTTTCAATCATTCTGGTACTTGGTTGTATTTCACTTGTGAGTACAGGGGGCAAACATGCAGTCCAGGTTGCTGAAAAACTCTGAGTTAACACTTAGCTCGATTTTTTTAAGATAATATTGTCAAAATATTATTATTATATATTATTTTTCTACTAACATTATTAAAAATTACTCTTCCCAACACATTTACAGCTGGGCTGTGGCTGTGTGTCCTTTCTTAGGGAAGGACAAGAAAGGGAAAAGTTTCATTTCTATAGAAAAAGTATTCTTTGCTCAATGCAGTCACACGTCATAGGCTTTTACAAATAGGAATGAGGCCTTACTGTTGATCTGTTCCACTGACAAAGGCAAAACCTTTTAGACAAAACTCTGAGAAAAATTTTGCAATTCACATATTCCCAGTTCCCTTAAGGCACTTCCATCCAGGAGCTGCCTTTCCCTTTAGTGATGGCTGAGGAAGAAGCAACCTGGATTCTTCAGTTCCTCCTGATAAAATGCTGTATTTATTACCTTTATTGCCTAAAATAAATAGTATTGTGTTTTACCTTCTTTATACATTACTTTCTCAGGCATGCTTTGGGAAAAAAATCTTTTGGAATTGTGTAAATTGTCAGAATACAGATATTCCACATAATTTGTTGTGACATTCAGGAGAAATAAGGCCGAGTTAATAAGATAGGATACTAAAAACAAATTAAAATTAGGAAGCAGAAACAATTACAATTAGAGTGTTAAGGAATTGTACCCAGGAATAGAGTGACATAAATGAAGGAAGAACATAACTTCTCTTTCCTCTCTTTCCCATGCTAACTTGCCACACCTTATCTATGGTTTTTGCTCCAGGTCTTATTGTACTTGCAGCAACTGCTGAAGAATTTGGGAAGTTAAGCCATAAAACAGAGCCCCAACATTCTACCAGCTCAACAAACACTGACAAAAAATGGTAAGTGTTCCAGGATGTCCTTAAATGCATTGTTACCTGTGTATTTTCCTATGATTTGAATATATAAATATTTGAAACACAGAGGCATTTGTAAGAGTTACAGTATTCCTGTAACTTTCTGCATCAGAAACAGGTTGGATAACAATACAAATGCTGTAAAAAAATGTGTTAATTCAGTCTCCATTTACCAATGATAGCTCTGATAACACAAAAAAAGTACTTAGGATACCTAAGAAGATAAAATAAGGGTTGGATTGGTTTTTTTTTCCCTGAAAAAAAACTAAAGAGAAAACTTCATAAAAATGTGAGCAAATCACCGAGCAGCAGCCCTGGCATTACACAGATTAAAAGAGCCCCAGAAGGGGCAGCACCACCTTTCACCTGTGACACAGCCACAGGGGCTCAGCCCCAGCAGTCCCCACAGAGCGGTGGCGGGCGAGTGGTTGTAATGAAGAGCAGAGGTATACAGCCTTTATCAGATGAGAGGGGATTTGTCAGAGATTAATAGA
Organism: Thryothorus ludovicianus; assembly: GCA_013397245.1. Classification (NCBI taxonomy): domain Eukaryota; kingdom Metazoa; phylum Chordata; class Aves; order Passeriformes; family Certhiidae; genus Thryothorus; species Thryothorus ludovicianus. The sequence goes on along the minus strand of VZTB01002865.1, from coordinate 1,088,838 downwards.
ATTCCATTGTAATATCCATATCTCACAAAGGCATACTCTGACAGGGTCCAATTACTTTCAACAAGCTGGGCCTGCTACATGGACCCTCTGAACCGGAATGGCCCTCCAATCTGTATGCTTTCGTTCAGACAGATAACACCAACGTGTTTCTCTCTGTGATCACTGCCTAACTTAAATGAGTTAATCTCGTTTTCCAGATGAATTGTTATTTTGTCTCCCGCAGGCTGTGATTACCGGATAAAAGTATTGTGTTAACAGGAGGGCCAGGGTCCTTTCAGCAGCGGATTCCACGTTCAGATAACCAGCCAGAGAGGCTTTCGCTTGCTTGCTTTTTTTTTTTTTTCTCCTAATGTGAAGTAAGAGAGTGGCACTAACAGGAGAAAACTGTGAAATGACACAGAGATAAACCTTCCCAAATAATTACGTAACTTTGTCAGAGGTCAGAGGGGCAGTTTATCTTCATATTTCAAAAGAGCGTCCCGGTGAACCAATCTCATTTACAGCCTACCTCTACATATTTTAAGATGTTATTTGCCTTTCAGTTCATGCCTGCCCTTTCTTTCTCTAATGGCCTTTGTTTCTGAAGCCATTATAATGTGCTTCAGAAGTTCACAACTGAGCCTATCAGAATATAAATATTTGGAAGCACTGAAAACTATCTGGGCAGGATCAGAAAGCAGGAAGAAAAAAACAAGTCCATGATTTCACAAACAGTTCTCTTGAACTGATGAAGCAAGAGCCATATGGTGAGAGTTATAGTCTACAGCACATTTTTCCAAGATAATGCATTTTTCTCAATGACAAGAGTGAGATTCTTCATTTCCTTTTCTCGACAAGATGTGAAAAAGCCCCACTCTAATGTTAATTCTTAAAAGGTACACCATGGGTGGGGGGAAGGTGTAACGTAGGAGAAGCAGGTGGCTAGTAGAGGAAACAGCTGATTGTGCTGTTGTGCCTTGACCACCAGGACAATCCCTTCACGGCCAAGAATGACTCACACATTGACCCCATTTGAGCAAATTCCTACCCACCAACAGCAGCAGAACTTCACAATTTACATCAAGTCCATGTGGCTTGCTCATTTTCATCCATACAGAAAAAAAAAACCCCATGAAACCATGCGGTATTTCAGTATCTAGTGCCACAAGGTATATACAGTTATACCTCTGAATGCAGTAGATTTCTCCCGTGGCTCTCCCAGGACGTAGATCCGAGCTGCTCCTGCACTGGGTTATGTCAACAATTCAGACACAAGATTCACCATCTGATCACTGGCAGTGCACCAAACACTGTCCATGAAACACAGTCAATAAGCTTATGAAAGCTTCCTGACAGAAAGCCACAACCTTTGACTGCAAAAAGCCAATGTCTTCAACAAAGTGTGAATGAGCATCAGTGCTGGACGTGCATCCAAAGCTCACAGTGGCTGTATCCCCCCTCTGTGGCACAGGTCTGGGCACAGCAGACCCTTCAAATCCTGGGCACTCAGTTCTGCAGAGCTGGGGCCTGGCAAAGACCATCACAGCTTCCTTCAAGCTCCTGTGCCCACATTTCCTTCCACAGCAAAGGAGAGGCTGAAGCAAAAAGCAAATCTGAGGAACATCAGTCTCTACACAAATATTTGGGCTCCATCTTCCTTACACAAAGAGTAACTGCTGTCAGCAGGTATGAAAATCATCCATAGGTGGCCAGGTAAATTAATGAAAAGATGACACATTTTGGAGTTTCTAAATGACAGATTTTAACTATTTCTCTATCTCATGATGAAGTGGAAAAGTCTATGCAGCTGGAACTGCAGCTATCATATCACTGATCTCCATTTTCATCAAGTTGGCAATATTCTAATTTCTGGCCAGAGACAATAAATTCAACCTCTCTACTGGGAATAAACTCATAATTAAAGGCCCCTGGTATCTTTCAAAGGGTAGGTGATAACCCAGTGGTTGACATTCTCTCATGAAAACAAGCTTTATGCATTACATACAACAGAATGCAAAATGTCCATACAATGTCAGCAATCTCCTACTTAGGATGTAAAAACAAAGTTAAAGTAAAAACATCTCTCAAGAAGGTGAGCAGAAAAAATGTTTTTTACACAGTAGGAGCTGTCCTCAGGTGAATAAGGAATCACACTGCTTGCTGGGCTACAAAATGCATATTCCGGTTGTCTTTGTCACCCAGCACTGTTTTATTCTGCTTTGCAGGAGACCAGTGGTGGTGCTAGAAGAGTGTGAAGGGCTCCTATGCATCACAGAAACAAGATAAGCAGAATTATTTCCTAAATTACAAACAACTACACTATAACAAATCACTGAGGGAAGCAGGGGACGCCGTGGGCACAGTGTGGGCACAAAGACTGTGAGCTTTTAGCAGCTTTTGTCAATGCTGCTGCTGCTGTAGGAGCAGGAGGCTGGTGTGACTTTGCCTTGTCTTTGTCAGAAGACAGAAGGAACAGGATTTTTCTGTCCTTTTTTCAAGTGTTTTGATCGCATCGCTTCCCTCGACTTAGTCTAGGAAAGGGTAGGCCTCAGTAGAGATCTCAGAGGCCGGAGGTTCCCTGAGGTACATCCTCAGCAGGAGGATTTTTTTTTCCCCTTTTTCTCGCTTAATTAAAAGATCAGATATGGGGAAAAAAATATGAATAAACATCAGGCAGTGTCATTTGGAGACTGGTCACTTAGCCTAGCCCGAGATGAGTCTATACCTTGGCACACAAGGGATTAAGCATTGCTGTGAGCAGACTGCTCCCAGCCTGGCTCTGACACAGCCCTGACATTCAGCTCCTTACTCGGAAATTCCCAGTGCCTGCTGGATATTCCAGGGCACGAAAACACTGGCCACAAGAACACAAGAAAACACGCCTCGCAATAACAGTGCTTTTCCAGACAAAGCCAACACAGTGTAGCAGAAATGATGCTAGTAAGAAGTGATGTGAATTGGTAACAAAGAAGCTTGATCAGCATGATGGAGACAGACAGTCAGAGACACAAATTAAATCTCAGACACAAATTAATTTCTCATTCATTTTTCTGTACATCAGTGCTACAAAACACTTGGCAAAAAGTTGCCTTGAAGGTAGCAGCTGGAAATTATACTGTTTCAAAAGCTGAAAACATTCTCTATGGAGAAATTTTAAACCTATAAACTTTTTCTTTTCTTATTTTTTTTTTTAATACTGCATCAAAGTGCATGCAGAGCAGCTCCATGAATTGCTACATGCTTTTATTTTTTTAAAACTGCCAGCCTGTTTTATTCGGTGGTCCTATAAACATAAAATTGATAAAATGGACAGCTTTCTTTCTAAGCTAGCTTACATCTCTCCTTTTTTTAAAGCTTCCTAAACATGCAAGCACTCCATAAAAAAGTAACTGGTGCATGCAGAAGCAATGCAGTTCACAAATGAAGCAGTATAATGTCAATGGTTTGAAATTGTTCAGTCTCAGTTGTTTTCCAAGTCAATGCACTGGCAGTCTTGCCTGAATGCAACTAGTCAATAGAGAGAAAATAAATAGAGCATTTCCAGAATTCACCCATCAGCACTGAAATGTGTCTGCTTACTATTACACAGTTTTAACATGTCATAATCGTTTTTCACAGTATAGAAACCCTCCTTATACCTTGGACAAAGAATGAATGACTATCATAGCACCCTATACATATCTTCTAATAGAAATTCTAAGCAAATTGTGTTGACTATAGTTATTTTAAGTGGTGTTATTAAAGTAGAATCTGAATTATTTAGCCTATTTTTAATGCTACATTATGAATAAAAATTCATAATTTGGGCAACTAAAAGCAGAGACTTCTGTATTTGCATTTCTGAACATATTAATTTTTGTGAATATCTATACATTCAACAAGCTCCCTGTAATTTCAGGCAGAGTTGAACACCACAATTTATGCAGTGTTATTCCTATAAAGAATTCTATTGACTATTAAGTTGGACAGGTTTTGTTCACACAGGTAAAAGCTTTAGTGGCACAGCTCTGTGACTCTAAACATCCAGACATCAAGCAGCAGAGATACACCTGTCCCTTATCTTTCTATCTTTTATTTCCCCCATGCTGTATGACAAGTGCCATGTCAGATAACACCACTGGGCTGAATGCTACACAAAGAGAGGAAGGAAGAGCCAGGACAGACACATTGCTACACTTTGGGGGGAAAAAAAAAACAGTTCTGCCTGCTTCTCCAGGCAGCTATATGCTAAATTTTATCTAAGGTGCTATGCTTACTTAGATAAAGTCCTTGCAATGCCACATAATTACAGAAAGGATCTGCCACAGTCTGAAAAATGAGAACTATGTCTTTTCCAATCCCCTGCCTTGTTATCTGTCACCTGGATGAAAATCATGTGGAAAAAAAAAAAATAAGGAGGGGGAAAAAATTCCCCTTCAGACCCAAGAACACACTAACGCCCACGGATATAAATGTTACAATAAAAGAGCAGGACGACTACTAGCAGAGCTTTTATAGCTTAACAGTATTTTGACAACAAATGTTCATATTTCATTTGAAATTTATGAAACCTTTGTGCCTGTAATCCCATGAGCAGCTACATGGTAAATGAAAGTAGCAGGCAGTCTAGATTAATAATATTTTGCTTCATACTGGAAGAACATTGTAAGGAAAAGAAATCTTGCTTTATCTGCTCTCCTCTTTTTTTTTTTTTAGTCTCTATATTGGAGCAGATTCAGAGCTTTAAAACCTGCCTGCAAATATTCACAGATGCCTTATTAATTTATGAGAAACTGAAGGACCCATCACAAGGTATAAGCAAGCAATTTAGTAATAACATGTAGAGGGGTATGATGCATGGCAAAATACCACAGCTCCCAGTGTTAGAGAGCTACCAGTGGTTTAAATCAAGTTCAAGGGGAATACCTGGAGCAAGCTCCCGTACTTCATATGCTAATAAAAAATTGGTATGGAAAGAAACCACTGCCCTATGAATCACAACCTTTGCTTTCACATTTTCACAGTTTAGACAGACATGTATGCTAAAAGCCCAAGTGTGGCTTCTTGCACTTAAATGTCTAAGTGTCTTTTTCAACAGCTCTATTTATCTTCAAGAACATCCAACAAAAATTGTCGATGTTTTCTACATTTTTAAAGTAGTCTCTCAGTGCAAGCTAACATGGCAAATATTATGTGGGCCTAGAAAGTAGATATTTATTTTTGTTAAAACGTTTATAAATTTTTTTAAGCTCTCATGTGGACTGATCTCACATACACAGGGTATATTAGGGTGGTAAGATCACCCTGATGTTTGCCTTTTAAAGAACACATCATTTCAGAAAAGATGATTTAGTGGCACACGGAAGAAAAGAAAAACACCCACTAAACATACAGACCTGGGTTTTCATTAGCATACTGCAGTTAATATTTGCCACCCAAACCAGAACATGAGACTTACACTGCTGGCATTCTTTGCTCATAAATGCACCACAGATTGTCAAATATATTAGCAACCAAAGGAAGTCTTCCATCAGCATCTGTGCTGAGTGGATTCAATAACAGTCTAACCAATTTACTATAAAACTTTTATAGAAGCGTTATATACTTGCATCAGGTTCACAGTTTTATTAATTTACACAGATTTTATGGTTTCTTGAAGTTCTTGTCTCGGAAGGAATGAACTGATACTTGAGGAAAGCTGAGTCTAGTGAGAAAAATGATCAGCTTAAATACCATTCAGTCTCATAAAAGAGTAACTATACAGTAGTTATACCACCATCTACATTTCCATATTTATAAAAACTGATATAGGTATAATTGGATAATAATGTCTTCAGAATAAAGTAAGTTTTATTGATCAGTTTTGTGGTTTAACTGCTGATTTGGAGAAGGGGAGGTCTTGAAGGAGAGTAGGGTAAATGGAAGATTTTTTTGCTTTCAAAAAAAAGGCCCAGAAAATAATTACTCCTCTTTTAAACTCCCTTTAAGGATGTTCCAGAGCAATAAATTAATGACAGAAGTTTTATTCCTTTCCAGAGCAAGACTAAATCACTTACATATTTAACATTAATATATTTTATTAATGTCAGTCAAAAAGCAGCTTTGTATCTCTATTCTGCACTGGTGCCAGCTAAGTCCAAGGACCAACTTTAAACTTCTAATTGAAGGTTTGGTCTGAAAATCAGACATTGCACAATGAAATATGCACTGTGCCATATTGTACTGCTTATGACACCAGAAACCATCCAATTACTGAGCAGCTCCCCAGAGCCTAAAACCCAAAGCCACTATTTGTCCTTACAGAGCCATCCCATGGCAGAACATCTGCAGCTATTACCCCACAAACAAGCACAGCCTATGTAACAGCGTAAGAGATTAAAACAGGAGAAGAGTGTGGAGAAAAAGCTTGCAGTGGGGTGGATTGTTGTCTACAGGCAAAGCAAAGGTGTTTCCTTAGAGGAAACACCTCACCCTCCAAGATCTGAGGAGTATCAGGAATATCAGAGCCTGAGCAATGTGACAAAATGAACAAGGGGTCACATCCTGCACAGTGTGGATGAGCCCTGCCAAACACATTACTCCTGGAATGTGTGTGTGTGTATACAGCATATAGAAGTATACACATAGAAGTACAGAAGTATACATATATTTATAAATGCATACATATGCTATTTCTATGTGTATATATACACACATCCAGAACAGAGTCTGTACACTCACAGACACTTCTGGGTAAAGGAATGGCAGAGAGAATTTCTCAGTGCAGTCTGGACTGTCCTTGGGCTAAGAATGAGCCATCAAATCCATTTTGTGACCCTCACTCAGGGGCTGCACTGCATCCCACCATCCAAAGGGGCTCCTTACTCCGGCCAAGCACTGGGCAAACAGACCTTGAAGACAGATGGAATCTCTTTTATGGGTTCAGTTTCGTGTTTGCTTAGACTTGGTCTTGCTAGCTGAGTAAACAGGTTGAAGCCGGAAAATTTGCTACTTTGTGTGCCTACAATTAAAACTAAAGTAAAGTTGTAATGCCAAGGAATTGAGTCTGCTTAACTGGGGCCTGCTCTAAACCCCTTTTTCCAGCTACTTGACCTTTGGTATTACCCCAAGATAGAAAAAAGAACTTTAAAAGTGTTCAATGGCTCGGGCAGCAGTTCCATAAGAGCAACTCCAAGAAAGAATTGTCAGCATTTTGATGTATCTTTGGTCCAGACACCTTTTCATCATTTTCACAACATCATGTTTTTACTAATACTGAGAGAACCACAGTTTCAAAAATAAAGCTACACCCAATTACAAACTCAAGTCCAAGGAATTTTGTTGGGTTAATTTCACTGTATTTTCTCCACACCCAAATTAGCTGAGTCAAATTCAGCTCATTTACTATTAGTATCTTCAAAGGTGTATTTCCTAAATAAGATAATATGTCATGCATACTGTATCTGCAAGCATCAAGAGCTCTGTAAGAGCTGGAGAGAAGGGCATGAGGAGATCTGATAAAATTCAGGATGCTTAATGTCAAATGTATAGAACAAAAGGAGAGTCTTCTCCAAGGTATGACACAGACAAGAGTGAACAAAGGAAGGAAGTCAATAAGAAGTTTTACAGCAATATCAAATAGATCTCTATTTCTGTAATGCATATGATTTCACTTATGTGAATCCCCTGTGTATTTTAAGACCACAGTGTTTAAAGGGTTCAGCTGGATATTTCCTCTACCCTTCACCCCTGTGCTCTGAGCCACAGCTGACCTGTGATTGCACTACAGGCCTTTCTATTTTAAAATAAAATTCTGTTCTCATTTAAGAATCGTATTTATAAAAAAAACAAGGATGAGAACCTTAATTATCATATCATATAGTATGGTATATCATAAATGCAGACATAGTACTCTCATGCAGTTCTAAATCACTTTCCCCCATCGCCCACAAAGACAACATAAAACAGAAATGCTGATCTACAGATAAGAGTTCCCCATCCAGAAGGTATTTATTGGACTGTCTCCCATCATCCAACCTCACAGAGGTCATGTAAATTTCTTAGTGAAATGTAGAAACAAAAATACAACTACAATTAGAGTACCCCAAAACCATAAAATAGACCGACCTCTGATTATTTGTTCATTTAATTCCAGCTATGTTGTTTATATTACCTCAACTAAACAAGTGCTTTAATGTTAAGAGAGTAGATTACAGCAGCTCAGATTTCCAATTTGATTTCTCTCTTGCAATTTAGAGTACAGTAACAAAACAGAAACCCAGAGGAAATGCAAGACTTTTCCTTTTTTCTTTAAAAGATCGGATAAAATTTATAAATACATACCTTGCACCTGTTCAGAATAAAGACCATTTGCATTCCCTCAGACAAGAATTAATAATATTGAACAAAAACACTGTTTTTTAAAAAAAAATCATAAATGTGGTAGCTACATATACATCTCAAGTAACACCTTCTAATTGTCTTTATGGCATTAGTCCAGTTCCACACATGAAAAAAAAAAAAAAAAGGGAATGGAGTCTCATATTTTTTGTATTTTCCAAATTTTGAGAAGATAAAGGTAGGTCTGGTTTTGGAGAGGAGTTTAGTACTAGTGGTAGTTTGGTCTTTCCCCATGTGTGTCTTTCCAGCCACACTGAAAGAAGTAAAAAGAAAGCTATGTTGAATTTTTCTCAGAAGTGAAGGAAAGGATCACAAATGGCTCTGAAATCTCCCTTGACTTTAAAATTATATCAGATTTTGCTCTTTTATATCTGAGAATTGCCTTTCCTGCTAATTGGCAATGTGTCCCAGTGTTTGATGTTTACTCAGCTACTATCCTCTCCTACGCAGGCTCTTCCCAAAAAATTAAGAACCTTTTTAGGTAGTTTTTGATGGAGGTCTCCTTTATTGTCCACATGTTTTGCAGTTGGAAATTTCAATTGCTTCCTTCAAGAAGTTAAATAAGAAATCAAAGGCCAACAAGGAAAATAAAACCAGTCAGTTTAAATGATATATCGACCAGGGAGCCATAAGGTAAATTGAGATATATACACTTATGTTACAAGTAACTCATGGCAGTCACAACTTCTCTTTTCTTGTACTGAATCAATACATGGTTGTGCTTCTTCAAGAGAAGTCAAAGTAAAACATATTCTTTTGGATAAGAGATTATCTTCCACTCAGTATAAACCACTGAAGAACAAAGTAGATATTAATAAAATATATATAATACTTATTTTCACCTTCAGTTAAATTGTGCCCTATTTTATAGTGCTGAAATAGAAAAATCTTAAAATAACAACAAATCCCCAGGCATCTACTAACAAGGGTACTACAGAGATCTGGAGGCCTCTAGTGACTTTTGGAGTGCTAGTTTGTGTACCAGCACCAGACTGATGCTTCTGCATTGAAAACCTGCAGCCAATCACTGCCATAGTATTTTGGGTTTGTTACGTGTGGTGGCAGATATTGTCTGCTACTGCACAGGCACTCCAAGAGCTCAGTCATGATCAGGTTTCATTGTTCAGCACAACAAAAGCACTTGCAGAGAGCAGAGCTCCAGCTCCCACTGCCCTCGGTGACTGTTCTGGGGTGACACCTGGGCCTCTGGTACCTGCCAGGTGCCAACACGGGTTAGCACAAGCTCAGTGAGGGCACAGAGTCCTCCTCGCATTTTCCTGGGTGCTGAACACAAATATCAAGTTTCAATAGCAGCTTTAGAGGTGGCCTTTTGCTTGTTTTTAGATCAAGACCATTCTGCGTTGGCTAGAACAAATGGAATCTCTGCAGGCTGAATCATCCCAGAATTTTCCTGCTCAGATCCTCTTGCCACACCTTTTCAAGACAACAAGTGTTTTCAAGTATTATCATAGAGCATAGACACATGAAAAAATTCAACTGTTGTCTTCATCATCCCAGCAGGCTTGACAAACCTTCCCTGTGTAACCCAAAAACACAGCAACAACTCGCCAAAGCTAACATGTAAAGGCACGAACCCTGACTAAATGCAGCACTTAAAAACTACAACTCAGATAGGCAGGGCTTCTCAAGAGATACCATTTTTTTGTAGCCAAAATTCCTCCCCTCCTACACCCTTCCCTGTAGAATTCTCAGCAGCAAAGCAATTTACTCTCGTTACTCAACCTACAACGCTAAGAGCATTTTTTCTCCTCAAAGTCATCTGGAGGGATGGGTAAATCAGACTGGGTTAAAAACAACAACAGCAGCAAAGAAGAATTACAGTGCTCAATTTTCACAGAGACAGGACTAAACCTTTCAGCAGGACAGATTAGCTCATTGTCCCTCTGAGCCCAGGGAAGCCGCGTGCCTGGGACTGTGACTGGGAAGAGCACGGCTGGCACAGAGGTGCCACCTACCCTCAGTGCACAAAAATTCATCAAACAACCCCAGAGCTCATAAGGAAAGCAACAAAAAAGGCCAAAACAGCAAAGGCCAGAAGATTTAAAACGCGTGATTTACTCGGTGTAATTGATCCCAAACATTCCTGCTATTCCTGAAAAGTCCCCAAGGAAAGAAGATTACAGAAACTTGCCTGCTGGTTGGGAGAAGAAATCAAAACTGCTGGCACTCTTTATAAAACAATCTGATTCCCCAAATAATTTTCAATAATATTTGCAGCAATTATTTTTAAAACCAGATACTTTTCCTGTCTTACAAAAATAAGAACTAATTTATTTGAAAGATGCCAATTTAAACACATTTTTACAGGTTTACACCTTGTTATTTTTCATCTTTCTTTACTCTCTGGAAATTATGAATACATGATGCAGTGTTTTCCCTCAAACAGATGATTTGCAGTTCATGTTTCAATAGTACAAAAACATCTCAGTGTGGACTCATCACTAAAAAGAGCTCAACTCCCTCTTTTCCTACATTTTACATCCTGCCTCAGGCTGAAGATCTGGGGGAAAAAAATCAAGCACTGAAGCTTCTTACACTGTTGGACAGTTTCCTTATGGTGGTAGCAAATGCCCCAGAGCAGGAGTCATTTGTAACTTCTCCAGGAAGAAACAAACAAAAGATCTATAACAATACATTCTCAGAAGTTACACTAACCTCACAAGGACCAGTTAGGCAAAATGCTCTGTATGATATTTCTAACTCTGATAGCTACAACAGCCAGAAGAAAATAGGAAATATGACCATTCACCATGTATTTTCCATCTGAACCATCCTTAAAAGCAAGAACAGCAGATGGCAGGCAAACTGGGATGGGATTTTTCTTGCTGTGTTTTTTCACAGCGATTTGAGTCAGAATTGGTTCCCCTTCCTCTCAGCCACAAAAGATAAATCTCCTCTTGCAAACAGACACATCTTTACTGCTTAAAGATGCACACAAGGAGGCAGAGGCAAAAATCAGCTGGTCTGGTAATAACCATCCTGTACTGGAAGTTCCCTGCGAAGCGCTGTGAAGATGCTGGCACAAAAACCTGCACTGCATATTGCTGCAGCATAATTAATTAAGCCTGACAACACCCCTGTGAAATACAATAGGTCTGACCACTAAACCAAATCATCCTTATAAACATCCAAATGTCAGCAAGTGAATTTATGTCAGACTTACTATTCAATCACGGGGGGGAGAAAAAAAAAATCACATATAGCTTCAAAAAAAAAAAAAAAGCTCTTTACATTAAGTAAAGCTCTCTTATATTTTTGAATAGTAATAAAGAAATCAAAGGTATGACAGCCTTTTACAGGGATAACACCTCAGAACATTAGTAGATAAATCTTAGAAGAGGTAAGAAGTATTATCAGGATTTTCAATTGCAGAATCAGACAGCGCACTTGAGAATACTGACACTATACATAAAATATTATACCTATTAATTCATAATGAAAATCTAAATAATTAAAATAAACCAAAATATCATTAATATCAAGATTTCGATAGTTGGGTGTCGGTTAGGTGGTGAGGAAAACAGACTTTTCGAGATGATTATGCCTTTAGGATCAGGTATCCCTTACAATATGCACTGAGACAAACATGGACATATGTTCTAAAAGTAATTCCAGCTTGATTCTTTATGACTTTAACTTGAAGGATTTTATTTTCTGTATAATCTTTAAAGTGGAAGTGCATTCACTAGCCGCTGGCTGCACTGTTTATCATAAAGTCAGCTCACTTAGTGCTGTCCAATTAAAATAAACTACAGCTGCAATGGATCACTATTTTTTCTAAGTATCTGAAAATATTCCTGCAAAGCCCAACCTCCGAAAATAAAGCATAAATGAAAAGCAACAGTTCACTTGGCAACCATCTAGGAGAGGATGTTTTGACATTATTTTCATGTTATTAAATGCAGATTTTCCACTTAAAAACAAGAAGCTCCTGTCACAAATGATTTATATATTGAAATACACTGTATGACATAAGAAAGGCATGTAATGGCTTGCTGCTGTAACCTTTTAAAATAAAATATAAGAATACACACAGTATATTTTTTCTTTGATACTTTAATCATTTTGCTGTTTATTGTGACAGACAACATTTCAGTGCTAGCCAATATAAAACAGTAGCATTAAATAAAATGTCCAAGCTCCATCTGACTTCAAATACACTCACTTAATTTTAAATTATTTTTCTTCTACCGCTCTCTTCTAGTTCACGCCTGGAAAAATGACAGGCTGTAAAACTCATCTTTTAACCAACTACAGTTTCAAAATTATTTATTTACGTAAATTTGGGAAAACCAGGCATGTCTGATGACATGTTTGTATGCTTCATTTCAAGCACGATGAAAGAACAGAAAATAAAATACAAACTTTTTTCCTTTGGTACTGACTTTGTTCTAGTTCTTCCAGACATCGACTTCTAAACTCAGGCTGCCACCAACAGACAGCTCACAGACAAGGGAAGGGGATGCTCATCTGCAATGCACAATGTGAGGCAGCAAAAGGCCCCTTCACTAAACAGCAACTAATGAATGCACACAGAATAAAAACAATGGAACTTTGCTCTGCTGTGTGAAGTTGCTGTTCAGATTTCCGGGTGGGCAGTCCTACAAAAATTAGGGAAATATCTTGAAATGCCTGCAGAGAGTGAAAAACCAAAAGAAGATTTTGCGTGGCTGGAGACGCACAAATTTTCTTAGAGACAATTTCTAAAAGTTAGGCTGTATTTATCTAAAGAACCATACTGCACCTTTAAGAAAATGTTATTTTTCCTGAGGCCCTATCAAGGTAAATTTCATCAGTATTCAAAGAATGAGCAAAGCACTTCAACAATTTATTTCAATAAAAGAAGACTTAGCTGAAAGGAGTATAAATGATGAGAACTTGCTTTAAACTGATTTATTCCCTGCAGCAATAAAAGGAATGTTTCTTCACTCAGCTGTTTAATATGCAAATATGCAGAGCATCCAGCTTCTGACAGCACATCATTAATAAAACCTTGCACTAAGCAGAGCTCCCGATATTTCATCCTGATGAAAATACATGATGATGATTTTAGACTGTATAATTTCAGAGTTGGAACAATGTACTTCCCAGTGATGGAAACTCAGCAATCCACAGTTCTAGTGTGGATTTTTTAATAAGTTAACCTATTTCTGCAGGAGGGAGACATTCTGTTTACAAGAATTGTGAATACAGAGAATCTTGTCACCAAACCCTTTCAACTGGACCAGCCAAACCTTGGTTTGGGAAGTAGCACCAAAAGAGACATGTTATTTATAGAACACTATAACAGTTGATTTCTTTTTTTATCAACTAATTCCTCTCTTATTTACCAAGTTTAACTTGTACTTTTCTCAGCCACTTTACTAACTGATAGATTTGCGGCAAATGTGTGAACTAAAGCCATCACTTAAAATAAAATAAAGGGGGAAAAAAAGTCTGCATTTTTACTTCTTTACCTCATTAAAATTTATGAAGAAAATTTCCTAGATCTGACCATGCTGTAGCATTCTACCTGTGGTTATAGTCAAAGTATGTACATGCTTTCTTCTTCATTTCTTCGCTAAAACTCTTCCACTGTTTCCAAAGAAGTTTTCAAACCAGTTAAAAACTATCAAATGTTTGAAATAGGGAAAGTAATATTTGTCAATGCTTTGCTCTGGAGTCTTTCCAGTCCAAAGATGGAAATTGGAGGCTGTGCAGAAATGTTAACTTTTTTTAAGCATCCCTTTGTGCAGAATTGTTCCTCAGAGGTGACACAGAATGTTCATTTCTCCACTGGAATTGGTACCTACCCAGAAGATGTTGATCACTTTACAACAGGGCTATCTGTTGTATAATCTGTTGGATAACTCTCATTTGCTTCAATAAAGGCAACAATTAACAACTTGCTAAAGTCTTGATGGCTTTATTTTGGCTGAAATACATTAGTTTTCCACTGAAAGTCATAGGTCAAATATAAAGAGAGACCCCTTCTACACTGCAAGAACAAAAAAAAAATGACTTTGCGTTTTAATTCAAAAATATTTCTACTATGAATCAATCATTTAGTGTATTTCAAAGAAGTTTGAAGGATTTTCCTTTGAATCATTTCCCACTGGGTGCCTAGGAAACAAAACATCTTCAGGGCTAAATTTCTGGGGAAGTCTTGCAGGTTTTAGTAAACTTCTCCAAGCCAGTACTTTACATGTTTCTGTTTTCTGTGCGTGGCAATACTCCCTCATAACTCAAATGGGATTAACCAATTAAACATTTCCCAGTAGTCTCTAAAATAGCTGCTCTTGGCATGTTTTTTGCATGGAACAAACCTCAGCGGGAGGATATGATAGAAATCTTGCACTATTTAAATATAGAATTGGGACATCAAAGAAAGGGTTGTATTGAAATAACATGGATAATTAAGGAAGTGGAGAACAGTAATAACTGATTTACATAAAATGCTAATAAGCCTCTTGACTTGTTCGGCAATTTCTGCTTTAGGCATGGCAACTGCGGGTTCAAATTTGTATACTAATTTTATTTTAGTATTTTCTTTTCCTTCCTCTTTCCCCCCTTATTTTTTAAGCTCTCTACAGCCAGGTCAGTCTGTACCTGGATCCAAACCTTCTTCTAAACTAAACTCCAGCAGAATACAAACTCCCGTGGAAGTTTTGTGCACATTCCCATCCGCTCAGACACACAAAGCTCCAAGTGTAAAGACCCTTAATTACTTGTCTGCGTGGGCATGGATTCAGACTGCATCCCTTCGAGTTTAGCTCACTTTCATGTCATGCTGAATAATGCGTTACAAACGATCAATGACATATCAAAAATGTTAAACGCTCTTCACAATTAGCAGGACTGAGAAAGTTTGAAAGCAAGTGGAGTGTACTTGGCAAGGGTGCATTTCCATGGTATCCTGCTCCTGGCTGGATGGGATGATGAGGGCACTGCACCAACACCAGAGGTTACAGCTATTTTACACTGCACCCTTGTGCCATTTGCCTCTGCGAAGAAATTATATCCTCTGAAATTCTTGTTTTATTTTACTCTCCTCTTGCTCTCTCCTCGCAGTGCTCCAGCAGTGGCTTTGAGATGTGAATGTGAATTAGTGTCTGAGCTGTTCCTTCAGGACATGTCTGCGTATTGACCTTCAGCTTACCCTGTTTCCCTGCGAGCCCTCTAAGCATGATCCATCGCTTTCTCAGGCCATTCTCCCTTCACCCCACTGATGGGTTTCAGAGCTACTTAAATTTCAAAGTCCTGATGCGTTGCAGCAGTGGCCAGGGCTCAGCTTTGCTCACTTATAGATTGTACAAGGTCACAATAAGGGAAAGGGGAAAAAAAAGCCAGAGCATTTATCAGGATGTATTGCTTTACTTTTTCTATCCATCACAAAGGCGATGATTCTATTTTAGTGAAAATCCATTGAACTCAGATCAAGTCAGATGGCTGTTATCATTGGAAACTCAAGAGCTGTCACACCATAATCGGTACAAATGAACACTGAAACGTGGGGCTTGAGGCCTCTTAATGGTCTTTAGTGAATTTTTTTTTTCTGTTGCTTTTTAAACCCCACAAAATCATTTTACTTAAGTGATTTCAAATTGAGAACACTAGGATTTTGTTACACAAGCACAGTTGATTCAATTATAGATGATCTGACAGCTACTGTGCAATTAAAAGTTTTTTGCCAGTGTGCCCTCTCCCCAATAACAGTACACAAGTGTGGACCACACAGATAAGCACAATAATTTCTCTCAAAGTTATTCTGATTTTGGTCATCTTTTGTGATACACTTTCCACTTGTAATAGGCCACACCACCATGTACTTTTAACAGGAATTTCTGCAGCAATATTGCTTTGTATTTTGTGAATGAGCTTTGGTAAAACTCCCTTGTTCTAGAGCTACTCCTGTGAGAAGGAGCTGTGTGCACACAGGGAAAGCAGAAATTCAAACTTCATTTCTCTTTCTGCTTCACAAATACCTTAGTGAGTATTACACTTTGATAAAGTATTGGAGATCCTCACCATATTTAAAGGCACCCAAAATCTACATAAATACGAAGTCAATGGATATTATTCAGTATAATTATGAGTGTGTTTGAATTGCATCAGAAACGGAGTACAGGGGAGTGCAAAGGAGCAGCCATCATACCTGACAGGGAGCTTGTTCTTCCCTGCAGTCCAAACATGCTAATTATTCTCATATTTGGGCTTCATCCTACTTCCTACCAGTTGTGACAGACTCACCTTCCACTTGCTTGTTTAGATTTCATCATATAAGAAAGACCAGCTATCCCAGGTTTTAGGGGACCTTGACAGATAATTAAAAATGCCTCTCTAATTAAGAGAAAAATAGCAACAGATGACAACTTTGCTCCACAAACAAGCCATTTCGCAGAATTTCTACTTTCCTACAGAAATCCCAAAATAAAATAATTGCCATCCAATTTTTGAAAGTGAAAAAAACCCCAACCTATCCCACTTAACTTCCCACACAAACTCATAGTCCAGACAGATGATTTACACAACTTACTCAAAGTAAATATATTCCTCTTTACAAGTACTGGCAAATCCTTACCATGAGCACCCCTCCTTCACCACACCTACAGAACACAGCAGAGAAAGACAGGATTGTTATGAAGGAATGTCCTGAGCTACCTGGAGCTTTTTATCATTTTAAACTATGTTTAGATCTTGGTTCTCACAGCTCCCATGGAGCTGGAACACATTTTAAGATTTAAGTCACCTGCCACTGCCACATTCCTGAGGCCCCTCCAGCCACAGCTGCTCTGTACAGTTTCAGCTTCTAGTGAAGCACAAAACTGAAACAAATACTTCATATTTCTCCTGAATAAACTTTCCAAGCAAAGGCACAAGGAAGGACCACAGGCCTGTAATTCCTCTGTTTTAACCCACTAGAGTTTCCAGAGATCTGGAACAGGGCATGGTCAAGGCTGGGCACAAACTCTTGAGGAGCCCCTGCAACACTGCCACAGAGAGGCATTAAAAAGCTTTAGTGAAATGGAGGATCAACCCCTGTGCTCTGTGCTTCAAGAAGCAGAAAATCTTAAATAGGCTGGTATTGCATCTTCAAATTTCTTTTTCTAAACATTAAGACAAATACAATTTTGGCAAGCTCTAAGTTTAAAGTAGTATGTTTTTCTTTAATGAGAAAGCTACATTTAACCTCTAGTCTAATAAAAAAAATAATTATCATTTTTGTGGATATTTTAAATGTAGCAAGTAATAATTCACAGACTTTCAGCTGTAGTCACCTGTGCATACACTTCACTCTCAAGGGAGGTCATACAACACAATAAAAGCTGTGATGTGATGCATTTTCAGCAGTGAAATATCCTGGACAGATAACTGATTTCCTCCTATATTACAGCAGATATCCAAAAAGAGGTAAGAGCTTAAAAATATGCTTAAAATGCATAGACTGGAGAATTTTTGTATTGCTCCCTGATTTGCACGATAAATCAAAAGACATCAGTCCCCTTGCTCCCACATTTGGGGACAAACTGAGCACGGACTGAGCCAGGGACTCTGAAGGATCTCAGTTACACAGAATGGTTTCATTTCCTTCAGCTGAGCTCTGGTACCACCCAGGGGACATCTGAGGAGTTGGGTGTGTGTTGTTCAACTACCCCAGCAAGGATAAATTTGTCCTCAACAAAATTTCTGATTTCCCCTCTTTTTGCAAGTGAACCTTTTAGTTCTCCTCGTGTCAACCCTCTCTGTACTTGGCTGTTTGCAAAGAAGGTGTTGTACAAATCAGGCACTTGGATTTTTATTCCTTGAACCTCTTGCTCCATACCCTATCCCAAATTTCTAATGCAGCTTATTCTCCCCATCTAGGGAATATCTTCACCATTTCCAGCTGCCCTGGGGCCTCCTGCTGTCATTTGGGGAGAGCCAGTGGAAATGGGAGGCACCATTTCAGTCAGGCCTTTAATTCCTTTGAACATCCCCATCATATGGATCCAAATCCTGACAAGTCAGTTTAAGCACAATTGGAATCTCTCTCGAATTAAGTAATTCAAAAAGAAAGGAAAAGCAACAAAAAAGAAAATAAAGGTAACCAAAACTAACTGAAAGTCTTAAGTTTCTATTTTAGATCAACAAAGACATTTTCATCATACTGGTCTTATTGGCTCACCAGTTGGCTGATGCACTCTGAAAATCCTGGTATTTCCTCTTGAAATCATGATATATTAAAATATCCGGACATGGTATTGCAGTTACCATAGAACTGTGCAACACTTGTCACTGAGGCACTAATGCCAGCCCATAGAGAAGCAGGAATAAAAGAAAAGAAAGAACACGGATGCTGGAATGAAAACACACACAGCATTTTCAACAAGATTTAAAACACTGAAAAAACAAACAAAAAAGAAATTTAGTAATTCTTGCTGGGTACTAAATTCAACAACTTCAACAAATGCAACTTCAGCCCTCTTAGGTGCTTTTCCTTTGCCTTTCGTGTGTGTCAGGTAGCAGTGGTGGTGGCTGTGGCAGGGGAGGTAAAAGAGCTGACAGCTCTGCTTGGGCAGGGAGCCTGGGCTGACTGCACCTGTGCTCAAAGCAGGGCTGACATTACATGTCCCCATCCCAAATAACAGCTTTATATTCAATTCCATCCACTGGAGATGTCAGCTAGGGAAACAAGGTTATGTGGCAGCAGCTACCATATTTTACCTATCTATATAAATACATTTAAACACGTGGGAAATAAGGTTAGGGGAATGACCTTGAGGTATGGGCTTTTAGGCTAGTAACCCTCACATAACTTCAGCTTCAACACTGAAAGTGAGAGGAAAAACAGTACATGATACCAACACATCTACTCTAAATATCCAGGGGAAAGAATTAAAGCTGTGATGTGCTGTAACACAGCCCCTGTCTGTGGACTGGGAATGCTTTTGTAGTGAGCTGCCTCACAGAGCAGACTAGCTTCTTAATAACTGGATGTTGGGAGAATTGAGGCAAAACTTTTATCTTTACTATTAAATCTCCCTTTTCAGTCGCTAAGCTCCCTATGAAACAGCATAACAATGCTCCTATTAGGTAAGCAAGGGACAGAGTGGATGCAAATCCCCACTGAATTAAGTGCCTGCCCCTGAGTCAGCGATGGGCCTTCCAGCCTCGACCTTGCCAATCAGCATGTCTGGTTTTTCCCATTTCCCAGTGGCACAGGGCTCATCTTCTCTCGGAAGAAATCAACCCCAGCCTGTGGCACCTCTCCAAATTAGCACCGCAAACCAGGGTGGGTTTTAGTGCCTAATTAGCATTGATAGAGAGCGTCCATTTTTTGGTAACTTCCAGGATATTTAAACGAAGCAGATTAAAGAAGGTGCCCCTATAAAGTACAGGGCCGGCCTGTTATCCTCAGCTAGTGAGATGAAGGCACCTACCACTGGCTCCTTGCCAGTTTTGGTTAGCAGAATCAGGGAATGAGCCTGGGATCCCCGTGTGAATAGATGCTAATGCACCGGTGAAAGGTCATCAAAGCAGTCGGACTCCACATCCTGCAGAGGTGCTGGAGTCTCTCATTCCACTGCTATCTTTTGTCCCCATCCGGTTTACCTAATAGATGATCCTAACAATCCACATTGGCAGTCCTTTGTAGTGTAATGAACACTGTGTGGTCTGATGAATGCAACCACTGCACAGAAAACGTCAGTTCTTTCATTAAGAAAACCTTCCCAAGTTCATTGTATTGAACCAGCACTCCAGCTATTAGGCTGATACATGACACAGTCAATTCCAGTTACACTTTAAGTGACTATTCATGTTCAGTGAATTCAATTTTTAAGGCTAATTTATATATGTTTAGATATTTACATGAATGCATATTTTTTCTAACTTACAAGCCTTTTTCTGAGCTTTCTGTTGTTATAGGGGGAGGGGGGGAAATTTGCCAGCAGATCCTGAAAATGTATTACTGTTGGAAAAGACACTGAAAACCAAATAAGCAGCTTTCTGAGAACATACTTGAATAGAACTCCAAATTACTTGCTGGTAAAAAGAATTGCAAAATCTATTAAACTTAAATAAAATATCTGCATTAAGTTATTTTCAAAATGATTTGTTATTTCACATTTCTGTCTGAGAACCCATTTTCTGATATTAGTCAATACAGTACCTCCTTTTATATAGTACTGCAATTAGTGGCACGTAAACTTTTAAAGCAGGTAATTAAAAAAGTTAAACTATTGCTGCTACTGAACAGAAAACATCAGTTCTTTCATTAAGGAAACCCTCCCAAGTTCATGGTATTGAACCAAGGCTCCAGCTATTAAGCTGTGCAATGACACAGTCTATGCCTGCTATAGTATCAATTCAATTTAAGCATTTTTTTGTTATCAGTAGATGCCTTTCTGTAGTTTCTTTTAAGTGACACTGTTTATTGATAATTATTAGAGGACCATTGGTTACAAAAGATAGGCATAATTTCATTGCCCAAATCCTCTGCAGTTCACAGTGGCAGCAGCTTTTCTGTACAGATCGTGATAAAGTCTCTGAAACCTTTAGAGTATGCAGAGATCATGATACAGTTCTCTAGAAATAAAAAATAAATACAATTTTTTATTGCATCATTTGGATATTAAACAACAGAAATCTAGCTTTCCATCCACATATTCAAAAGAACAGGTTGTTTACTTATTTTGAAATATATTTTTAAAAATATTTCCATTAATGTGGATTTGTTTTAAGTTAAACTACCAGGTCTACTTTTCCTACATTGAAAAAAAAATACATCTTGACTTTACCAAGCTTAACATACTTATGTACTAAAGCTCTACTGTTTGAGAAATAAAAATACCTTTCTTAATACTGCATTTCATAAGAGAATTACAGTTGTGGGATGCAGGGACTTTGTGGCTTGATACATTTTGCAAGCGGAGAAGGGGGATGCCCTTCAAAGTTAGAGGGTAATCATTATTGACCTTGTGCATTCAAGACAGCATAGCAGGTTTCTATATAAAGAAACTTGCAGAGAGGTCATTGAAAGCACTGGTGAAGACACAAAAAAAAGGAGACAGGACAGAATACAGCCTCGGTTAAGCAAGTTAAAAAATTAACTATAAACAGACTCGGGAATTGAAGACAAAAACAAAAGAACATTTTCTTTAGCGTCATGCAAATTTATGGTTCTGTATTAAATGTTCATTATCAGATAAGTAGCCTTTACAATGTAATTATTAACTTTTATAGGTTCTGCAAAGTTTTTTTCCCCTCTTCTTTCCCTACACACAGCCTGAACACTCCTTGGGTATTGAACAAAGGGGCACGTGCTTCGGGCTGGCTCTCAGCAGGCAGGAATTTGCGTTTTGGTCTTCCCTGCTTTACTCATTCACAGGGTGTCTGCTAATCTGTCTGTGTTCGAAATTTACCTGTCTGCAAAATAGGTACAATAAAACCAGCAGACATCTCCCCAGGGTTATATGACACTTAGTTTGGCACTTCAAAAAGCACACTTAGCAGAGCATTTTGAAATCATTGAATGAAAAGCATTATGTAATGAAAAATAAATTACTTCCGTATGATGAGGTTGTTTGGAAAATGTTCAGGCAAAATGCTCTGGTTAGGAATATTAAAACACCTGGGATAGTAAACCTATCCATTGTGTATGTTTTTTTCTTTCAAACTAAATTTTAAAATAAGCTGTAACACAAAAAAGGTCCTATTGTCATGCATATCCCACTCCCATTGAGTTAAATCAATCATTATTATTGTAAGTATTCACATATTTTCCTCTCCAGATAAAGAATACAGCTATTGAAACAGAAATAATTAGACCGAGATCTTACTTTTTTATTTCTATAAAGAGAGAAGACACAAACCTGCTGACCCTTCTATGACTTACGCTATTTTTCTTCAACCTACAGCCTCATGGTGGCTCTCTAAATATGCCCTGGTTAGGCAAAACTCCCTTTTCTATCGGGTCTTTCACTTGCAGAACAGCAGCCTACCATGCAGGCAGGAGGCTGCGATCTCAATGCACTG
This sequence comes from Thryothorus ludovicianus, assembly GCA_013397245.1. Classification (NCBI taxonomy): domain Eukaryota; kingdom Metazoa; phylum Chordata; class Aves; order Passeriformes; family Certhiidae; genus Thryothorus; species Thryothorus ludovicianus. The sequence continues at coordinate 1,066,485 of VZTB01002865.1, read as the reverse complement.
ATGCCCTCGGCCAGAAAGAGTCAATCATTTCCACTAATCGGTGCCCACAGTGTCCCTGGAACAATCCACTCACCTGACTGTCCTGCCCCTTCAACTCCCCCTCCCCTGGCAGCCCACAGCTTGCCAAAATATGCTTCATTTTCAAGAGATAGATTTATTACAGCCCTGTTATCACATTCAAACCCTTCCTGAAAAGATAAAAATAAGAAAGACCTTACAAGAAGATGTTGTAGCAACAGCTAAATCATAAATGTTTGATAAGGAATGGTGAAATCCAGACAAATAACTGTTCAATCCCACTTTGTATTAGGCAGATAAAGTCATACAGGAAATCAATGTGATCTATTGAAATGAAAAAAGTCCAGCTTAGGGACTATATGGTGTTATAGAATATGTGACAATATAAATGGGCTGCTTCCATAAGTGCTATACAATGAGAAGTTGCATAGTTTTTATTTATTTTTGTGCTTATGAATGTAAAAGCAGGATGTGAAAGTCACTATTTGTCAACAGGGCAAATGTGGGCAGCAGTGAAGTAGGTGAGTATTTATAACCTTTTTATTTTCCCACTCTTGAAGGGAATACATAATCCTCTCTAGGGATAAAAGGATCTTCAGTCACCCACTAGCCCAGGGCTCCTTTTTAGCACAGGCTGACAGATGTGCTAAAATTATAAGTGAAGTGTTGTGATGTTGACTCCTAAAGCAGCGATCATTAAGGTTGAAATTAGTATCCCCTCCCAGCCATTCAAATGCTGAAAAGTTCTGACACCAGGAGTAATTGGACAACTTTACCTAGTGGGGATAGCAGCACATTTTATCCTACTGACTTCTTTCTGCCTGTTTCATCCCTGCTCCAATTTAAATGAAGCAAAACAACTTTTTATACATCTTTCACTTACACAAAACGAAACAAAAATCTGCTTATGCAGAAAGACATCTCAAAAGCAGACATACGAGTTCACAACTACATATACAAGTAGTATTGTTTAAGGCTATACTATTTCAGCTGACAACAGTATTTTAAATAAGATGCAGTTAAAAAAGAGACTGAAGGAAAATATAAACAGATGTCCTAATATGTATTAGCATCTGCTAAGTGAAATTCCATTTGAAAATGTAAAATACACTTCACTTGCTATATGTTCTAATTAGTTACACGCAGTGTTAACATACTTTAATCTTCTGAAGTAAAAGGTTCCCCTGAACTGGATTTATGTATACCTGGATATTTCTAACAAGTATAGCAGTTGCTAAATGGCAGTAAGTGCTAAAAGATATAAGCAATCCACACAATTAGATTTCAGGTCATTTAGATCAGCGTGAACTAGAAAAACATGTTAATGTGCTATACACACACTTGCACTTCCTCACATACTGCTGAGTTTGACACATTAACTAATGGACCATCACCTGATAAATACTGGATGTGTGGGGATGAATAAAGTCTCAAATTGTCTCCACTGGCTCAGACCAAGATTTTTGACAATGACACAAACCCAGCAGTGCCAAGGCACCATTGCACTCTTCTGTGTGCCTGAAGAATAAAGTCCATGATTTTACACAGTTTATCTAATAGACCTTCCTTTTTTAGTTTATGGGAAAAACTCAGATGGAGCTCAAGGCCCACACTACAACATAAAATATGAGAAAGCTGAGTGTGAAACCTGACTAGTGAGTTAAAAGAAAATCAAATCCAATGTTTGTGAACACGTTACACTTTGCTATTGAGTTAGAGTCCATTCCTAAAGGCTGACGAGCACATCTATTCCTGGCATGAACAAAGAACGTGTTAATGCTGGGGCTCTCTCAGAGCCCTGGGCTGTGCATTGAGTCACCAGCTCCCACAGCCCCACTAAGCCCCGTCCCTCATCTTTCAGCTGAGCTCTGCATTTTGCTTCATCTGCACTGGGCTCCTGCCCATCTCAGCTGATGCCCTACACCCCAAAACTTCCAGCACGTTACACCCTGTGCAGGACATCACACACACGTCAGGCTGCTGGAGATTTACTAGGCTGATGCACAAATCTTTCATTAAAGAGAGGAAAAGGTGAGCGTGCACAGCACATTGTGCCTTGGCCCTGCAGCTGAGGTGGTGAGGGCTGAACTGACAGAGTTTGATTATTAGTGACTCATTCTCGAGGCAATCAGGGGCCCACAACATTCTGCCCCTTGCTGTTCAACATTACAGATAACAGAGTTTCTCACACGGAAAATCAGCTGACCCAGCCAGGACAGCCTCTCCCAAAATGCCTTCTCCCAGTTTCCAAGGCACTAAGCGTTTCAAGGTGGGGAGCAGGAACACAGGCTGCACAGGTGCTGTGCAAAGAAGGGAAAGATCCCTGCATCCTGGTGTGGATGACATTCTTGCCTGTTTATCCTGTAAGTTCTTTGACTTCTTGCCATGATCTGTCTCTAAAAATACATTTGGCCGACTCCCCCTCTGTAAACTCCTGCGGTGTTATCCACCAGACCTCTGGACTGGCCATCACTGCTACCCCATCAGAACTTACTTATCATCCATGCTCTAGTTCTAGATTTCTATTCTTACCTATTTCTGTCTGGTTTGTTGCCAGTTTTTTCTTTTAACTGTAAGGCTTTTACCCAAAAGACACACAAGAAGGTCCAATCTACAATTACCTCACCCCTTTTCTCTCTGTCCCTATACTCATTACGCTGAGCATCTTTGCTAGAAAACTTGCTTTTTCACAACAAATTCATCCTTTCTTCCTCTAATACTGTAGTCTGTCTATAGAAAACTCTTCAGTTTAACCCAGCTTATCCTGATTCACTATCAACATGTCTACATTCACCCTAGATCGACTTCAAGATAGTAATTTTCATTGATGACTTCCTAAATTTTCAAACAAGCATTTTCATGCTTTCTTTTATTCTGCTTACAGATCTGCCCACAAGCACTTGCAATATTATCTCATATTCTTTCTTCATAATCCACATTAAAAATCTCCTTTTCTTTGGTATCTAATCTTTTCTTTGGCATCAGAAAAATATCATGCCTAAAAACAGGGCCTACCATATCGATTAATATTATCTCATTATACGCTTGTTCTTTTTATCTATCTGTATCTCTGACTTTTGATTAACACTTAAATTTTAAACAGCACGGACGTGGAACAATCTTTTTTGGTTGATTTTGCATATTTATTAATATGGCTGGGTCCTTATCTGTGACTAACAATCCAGGCACTGCACTAGCAATAATCATCATCATCTTGTTGTTCCTTCTTTGTTGATATATAAGCATGTAAACTGGATTTTGTTTTCTGAGTAAGACTGCCAGGGATGATATTTAGGAGTTCTGCTTGAAAAAGAGACTCAGGTGCTTTTAGTAATCATTTTCAGACTAAGGGTTGTACTCTTTTGAGGTTTTTTAATGGAAATTAGGGATGGGAAAATTTTCAGTGTAACTGTCAGGAAAAATGGTTTGGAATGTAATAATTAGAATTATTTTCTGTTCTGTCATCAGATAAACAGCATTCACATGAATTTTTTTTAGCAAACATACTGTAAGAAAGTAAAAGAAAAACAAACTGCAAATTGTGCTTGTATCTTTTTCATCAAGGACACATGAGCAGAATGCACCTAAGAGAGAGAATGTGAAATGTGAACTCCCTGAGACAAATCTTCCAAGGATGAGAGTTCAAATGCCAAAGAACCCAACTTAAGAAGGGAAGCACCAGTGTCCTTCTCCCAAATCTTCATGAATTGGATGCACTAAATCATGTAGCCTGATGCCAGCACAGGATTACATTCTAATACCTTGGCATGCCCTAATTCTATTAGAAGGGAATGAAAGGGGAGCAGAACATGCAAACATTACCATGACTGTATAAACTGCATCTTCATTTGGAATGGGAATTATTTTAAGGATGTCTGAAGCTCTGGTTTGCTTGCACAAAATCTGGGGTGTGAACCTGAAGAATTAGGAAAAGGGCAGAAAACCTTGAAAATAAGCTGATTGTGACAGTACTGTCAAGCAGAAAGGGAAAATGCAAATTAAATAGACATTTTCTAAATATAGTTTAACTTATAAATAGGACTTCACATCACAGATTTGTTTATCCTCATTTGGTGATAATTGTTCACAGCAGAATATATCAGAAAATTCTATAATAGGAACTACAGCCAGGAAATGTTAAATAATTAATCACCCTCCCAGCCACTTGCATTTCTGTTGATATAAATGACCGTATAATTCCAAACCCAATTATCACTACTTAGCCATTCCATTTTGTAGTTAAAATCCCACAAAATTAAAGTGCATCAATTGTTAATGGTAATAGACCAGACAAGGGATTAAAGATTATTTTAATGTTTATTTCCTGTCAGGAGGTTTTTTTGGCAGGAAGCACTATAGACAAAAGGCTACATTAAGATGAGATTCATACAATGTATTTAAATCTACTAACTTCTAAAAGCCTTATGGTATAATTACTTGTTTAATCTACTTGTTCCCTGAAGATACCAATGGGGTTTATCAAGCCAACTTCAGTATATTTGCTTCATAGAAACCAAAACATTCTCTTTAACTTTAACTGCAAACAGCAGTCAAGCTTACCATAAATGCAATTCCAACAACAAACTTGAAAAATGAGTGAACTGTGCAAAAATATAAGGGGAACCAGATTACTATCAGGACTTTTTTTATGCCATATTCTGCTTAGTTTATCTCCTCTTACTTCTGGCACTATGCATTTCAATACCAGACTTAGTCCTTGTATCCACACTTTAAACAATCACTTTAATACCAATAAAACTTCTTTAATGACAGAACCTTCTTTTACCTGTCACAAAATTATAACTTTTGTCCATTCTTCAGAGAAGTATTTATGCACATGTGGATATGGAGAATCACTTAGTTTAGAGATTATTTTGCTGTCTTAAAATGTTTTTTGTTTTTATCATTAGGCATCATCAACAAAACTGACAAAAGTACTTTATTGCATTAGCAGGGTGATTAGAATTCTGTAGAACAGTGTGTGAGGGCCTAAGGGTTTGGGGAAGGGCCCTCAGAGTTCATTGTTTCAGTGGGCAGCAGGAGTGGANTACTTTATTGCATTAGCAGGGTGACTAGAATTCTGTAGAACAGTGTGGGAGGGCCTAAGGTTTGGGGATTGTTTCAGTGGGCAGCAGGAATGGGCTGAATTTTACATGCTTCAAAAGCTTTTTCATCTGTATAAAGTTGCAGACAGGTATCCATAACTTGGGTCTGCTGGGATGAAACCATCAGATCTGGAGCAAGCAATAACTGTGCCAGTTATTTCTGGCTTACACCGACACCACCCTGCACACAACCTCATTCATCTCATTCTATCTCTTTTCTGCATAAACAGAAATCTACTTATGGACTAAAAAGGAAAACTGAGAAGGAAATGTTGGTGTTCTTGTGTTCCCTGCCCATTCAGCAATGCTCTCCACTCATCCAAAACCTATGAACAACTTATAGCACAGGAACATTACAGTACTTTGTACCCTCATTTTTTCTTTTTCTCCAGGAAACCCTTGTCCTGCATTTACCAAATGACATAACACACTAAATCATGACACAAACAAGACAGTGCACAGATCACCTCACACTGGGACAATGACAGATTTGGTTCTGTGTCTGTTTCAAACACTTCCTTAGGAGTACGTTCACTGTTTGGCTAAAGTTATCTCTCATTATTCCTCCTCTCCCCTCCTCACAGGTGAGGAAGCCAGCAGGGACAGTGGCACTGACACTCCTGTGCTGTCACAAGGAGCAGCTCCTTTCCAGAACCAGGATCACCCAGCAATGGTACCACTAATGTGTGAGCAGTGAGTTAATTACATGCCCAGTGGTGTTAATAACTTAAATTCCATCAGACACAGGTATCAAGAGAGAAGTTTCTAACTCAGACCCATGAGTTAGCTGTTTGTCCTGGAGCCCCAGCTGCTACAGGAGATTACATTGGGCATCTTTGGCATAAAGGAGCACTGCAGAATTAAAACCAGCATGTCAGGAACTTTTCCCTTGCTTTGCTTGGTATGCATCCCCATCAAAAAAGAAAAAACAAACAAACAAACAAAACCCCACCACTCACAAGTTTAAAGTCCATATCTCTTCTGAGATTTGTGAGATCAAGTAGACATGGTACAGAAACCCATTCCATAACCTTTCACCAACATAAAATTTACTGTGAATAAGGCCCTAAAACTCTATACCTCCCAAGAACACTTCCAATTCCAATAAATACCTCCCCATGACATGATATGCTAATCATTTGGGTCCTAGGGGAGATTAAATACCCTAACCACAAGCAAGCTCCACCACAACGCTCACCAGGACAGGATCTGGACCAAGGTTATTTTATTTAGCAGGTTTAAGGTGCTGTTTAGGTTAAATAAACACCAGTCCATCCCAGTTTCTCTCTCCCAGCCACTGCTTCTGCTGTGGCAAAGAGCAAAGCAGGTTTGGCTTTTGAGACTGAAAATTCCTCTGTAATTTTCTACGGTATTCAAGACTTTATCAATGAGAAGAATTAATCTAACTCACAAAAACGAGACTTCCTTCAGAACTCTAATGTTCTGTATCTTTTATTTTTAAATTGCAGCATTAATAATGGTCTCAGCAGCAAGTGGAGAAAACGTATGAAATATGTGCCCTCTTTATAGATTTCCTGTTTCTGCAATTTCGTTTGAAAAATGGCAGTGCCCTGCCATCTGAAGCTTCCAGTTTGTTTAACTCTAAGCAAAAGACAATTAAACAACTTACAATACATGGTCATGAGACTCTAATTGCTCAGCAGAAGCTTTTCCACTTTCCTACCCCTGCAAGACCACCAGAGGTTCCTGACCATGGCAACGGCCTCATGCTGAGAAAAAAATATTTCACAAGCAAAAAAAATTTCCACAGGATTCTTGAGGTGCTGAGTTAGCACAGAGTAAAAGGAAGAGACTCCATGCTGGACAAGCATCTAGAAGGACAGAACATCCTCTTATCATTTTTTGTTAGAAGTCAAGGAATTAATATTTATCTTTTTTTGTTTTTTCACAGTCTCTTAAAATTCTCCCGTTTACTGTAACTTCTTTTTTCACAATTCCTGCAAGCAAAGTTATATCCTGGATCTGTATATCTTAGGTTGTCCTCTTCAATACAGCAGTCTTATGTAAGAAGTGATGTATCAGCATTTTAATAGACAGTGATATACACTTAGGAATGGAAGTTCAGGTGATCAACAAAGATAAACTGAGCTTTTCAAATCCTGTGTTTGGTAGAAATCATTCTGAAAACAAACTGACTATGTTCTATTTGAGAGATGTTCAATGCACTTGGATTTTTACTCTCAAAGCTGTTCTCAGAGCTGACCCTGTTTCACATTTGTAGACAACAGACTCATAGATGTGACCTTCACAGATCAGTATCTGCTCTAGCATTAATGATGCTTTCTACTGTAGGCTGAAATAAGAAAAAAAATCTTTGCTCACCAATGTACGTCTGAAATATTGTAGTTCTCAGTCTGGCACACTCTCAGGACTATGTGTTATCCACATCAAAGACAAAAACACATCATTAGTATCATCTGCTGTAATGGCAGTGCAAGGAAATTCATGTTAGTGGTTGCTTAATGGTAATCATGGTAGAATCTTGGCATTAATATGAGGAATATTAATTTTCCAGTACATAAAAGCATAAATGACATCTACATCTCTATGCAAAGCCAGCTCAAATCAATTGCCTAAATGAAATTTAATTCAAGATTCTTGGTATACCAACATAGACACAGAACTCTGTCTCCATCAGCAAGATGAAAAGGAAAACAATATATCTAAGATCATGTGTCATTCCCTAGTGATTCTTTGATTCTTTTTGGTATGTAAAAAAAACCTACTCTACTAGGTCTTTTAATCAATGCAAAAATAGAACACAGAGAGTATATATAGTGATAAAATAATACCTGGACAATAGAGCTGAAGAGCAAAAGGATGATGAAAGAAATTACTGGGGAGGGAATAAAACTTGTAACATTATTATGATATTCTAATCTTATTAATATATGTACTGGAGACTAAAATAAATTTTAACTTTCAGTTTAAAAAGATTGGTTTTGTGGATTTCTTATTTTTGACAATGCAAATAAATTATTGTATATAACCTCATAATGATTACCACCACTATACTGTGAAATATTACTCAAATGCCAGAGCACATTTCTCAATGCATTGTGTCTCCGTGACCTCCAGATCAAGTTTGCTCAGTGTCTGACTAAAAGAATGTTCTCTGGTTTTGTTTTTGCTTTTCTAAATAATTGCTATCTCTACAAATTCATTATGGAACCAGAATAAAATCCAATCCGTTCTTCCATAGCTGTGTTGCCTTAGCATCACCAAAGGAAATAAAACACATTTTAGTTACTAAAGTGACCAGTTACAACAGGGTTTCCACACAGGCCTAAGATACAGGAAGATAAAAGCTCCTGGTTTTATGTGGTAATCCTCCTGCCTAGAAGTGTCTATTGAGAGGCAGCACGCAGGAAAGAGCAGGAAGTAACATAATTTATTCAGCAAGAATACTGTGGGGCATAAGTGCTGAAAAAAGGCTTTCACACAACCCTCCTGGCTAATTTTCCATTGAAATAAAATTTACTCTTGAATATCAAATATTTATTCCATTTTTCATACTCTTGTCTTTTCCGTCCTCTCATATTTATTTACTTTACAAACATTTCAAATTCATTTTTGCTGAATAAATAAATTAAAATATGAGGAACGTTTAAACAGACAAAAGGCTCTGGGAGTTTTGCTACTGGCAAAAGGAGAAACATTCATGGATGTAATGAGTCAACTTCCAACGTGGAAATCTGGCAGAATTCCTGCATTTTAGAATCATGGCATGTATGACTTTAGTGTATGCAGGCTTTTCTTACAAGGTTGATTCTGCAGGTTTTATGCAGTTGGCTTTTCTCTTGCCAGGCCTCAAACTATTACAAGTTCATCAGCAATAATCCACTGACAGCTTTCCCACCTCTTTTATCAGTCAGTGAAGTTATAAATACACCAGATTGTCAAGAAGCTACACATTGTAAAACAAACAAATTCCTGGGCATCATCCTATTCAAACCATGAATTCATCTCTAGTTCAGCTCAGTGCATTTTACTCAGCAGAGCAGGCAGTAAAATCTTCTTTCAACCCAGAAGACTTTATTTTATAATTCCTTCATCTGGGATTCCAGGAAATGTTAAGATGTTAACTATCTGACAGAGTTCACATCAGTGACAAGCAGTTTATTACAGCACAGGTTTTATTCCCCGATTTCAGGGGACATGGACTTCAGATGAAAAGGTGGAATAATTCTTGCCTCAGTGTGTAAAATCAAGATCAATTTAGTAACCCACTCCTCTAATACCGTATGTGCAAAGAAATAATTTAGACTCCCAGTTAATTTGAGTATTGAGCTGAAATTCTGCAGCTGCTTTCTGCCAGTCCTGAAAACAGAAATTAATTTCAATGACCAAGGCGAATGGAGTGCTGCTCTGTCAGGTAATTAGTCATCGTCTTTTGCTACTCAGGGTCTATCACTGTGCTAATCCATACATAAACCCCAGTATTCCCCCAGTCACTCACAATCTAAAGAGCTGTTTAACTACCTATTCCTCCCATTCAATCCTACCCCAGATATCAGCTGCAAAATGAGCATTCTTTCATGTTTAGCTTTCTTCCTACTATTTACTGCCAGCAGAATTAATGCAACTGATTTACATTTTCTTTTTTCTGTTTGATCAAGTCTGCTGTTGATTAAGTAGAGCTTAAGGGAAAAAATTATACTCCTGCAGCTTTCCTACTTGACTTGCCAGTTTATTAATGAAAGAAGCAAGGATATTGATGGCCCAGAAACTACAAGTGCAGCAATTAAAGGATATGTCCTTCCAAGCTTCTAATTAAAAAAGAGTTCTTTTGTATTAACAGATATAGTTTAGTGTCATATTTATATCTAATTCTCACTTCTACTGTTTTGCTTTTTTTTTTTTTTTCCTGTTTATTCTTTTTAAACAGAAATCTACTGGGAAAACTTAGATCAGGCAGAATAAAGAAACTTTCCCTGACAACCATTTCTGGAAGCTTTGTTCCCAAACAACAGTCTTAGTGATAAAACATCAAAAACAACTCCGCCCCCCAAATCCTTATAACAGTGAAATACCCATTGACATATACCACTCAGAAGGCAACTCTATAATATTTTTTAACTTGTGTAAATTGGCAGAGTTTGCCCAACTCAGATTCAAGAAAATGGAAGATTTTTTTTTTTATACTAGCCCTTTTGGATATATTAAGATAATGAGACTGTTCCCTCCTTCTAATATCTTTTTACTTAGTATTTAAATTTTAGATTCACATTTTTCATGTCAGTTATTTACATGAATGATCTCACAGAGGTTCTTAATCCTTCTTATCTAGTCTGATTTTTTTTAATGCTTCCTTCAGAAACACCTGAAACCATAACATTGCCAGTATTTTGTTACTCAGTTGAGTCATTCCCTTGCACATTAATGGCATTCTTTCAACATCAGAACACAAACAGACAAAAAAATCACTCCTGTTTCTGTCTGTTTTGTGGTGTCACCTAAACAAATTCAACAGAAGTCTGACATGTTCTGGCTGACTCAAACTGCATTCATGGATTGACTCTCCAGCACCTGCAAAGTAAGAGCTAAGAACTCAGCCAGTGCAAGAATCTTGAAATCACAGAATGGTTTGGGCTGGAAGGGTCCTCGAAGATCATCCAGTTCCAACCCGTGCCATGGGCAGGGACACCTTCCACTGTTCCAGGCTGCTCCAAATCCCATCCAGCCTGGCCTTGGACATGGATGGGGCAGCCACAGCTTCTCCAACCTGTGCCAGGGCCTCCCAACCCTCGCAGCAAAGAATTTCTTCCTAAAATGTAATTTAAATTTGATCTCTGTCAGTTTGAAGCTCCCTGCCTGCCCCACATTCAAAACATCCTGCACACAACTCAAAGCACATCTCCATCTGCACACCAGGGACTGCTCCCAGATCTCCACACAGCAATAACTCCTCTCAGAACTAGATGCTCTAAATAACTGAGAAATTGTATTTTTTAAAAAGCACAATATAAAAATCATAATCTAGCATCCCATACAAGTAACAACAGGTTCTTAATGCATTGAAAATGACTGTTCCCTGCACTGATGTTCCAGGAAGGAAGGGAAGTAAAAGATCTTTGTGCTCCTGGCCTCTGCCTCACAGCCCGGAGTGGTGAGCACTGCTGTGATCAGATTAGGCAGGTAATCTTGTGTATGATCAAATTCCCAGAGGGCAGCGATAGCTGTGTATTTAAGGACAGTAAGCTTTTCTTGAAAGAGGTACTAAAGTGAATCACAAAATTTCCCAGAGCTCCCAGCTGGACAAAACAGCAGTAAACAAGAGTGATTCTTCCTTAGGGCTAACAGAGTTAGCAATGCTGCTCTCAGGACAGGTTGTGTCATCCACAATATCACTGCCCACATTTCTCCTTGAGCCATCCCAGACCTGCATCTTTCTGTTTGCCTCTCAGCCTGAAAAAAGCGGGTGGAGGAGGGGGGTGGAATTATTCTAAGGGACCTTTTGCACTGGAAATTTCTTCATCACTTCCAGTTTAAATTGGACTTCATAGAAATAGTGACTCTCACAAGGACCACTTGAAAGATACAGAAGCTTTAATTTTTTTTCAGTGGAATCCGAAGCTCTTATCTCTCCTCTGACCCTTTTTCCCCTCTAGCCTTACAGTCTTGGCACCATTGAAAAGTCAGAACCATTAAGTTGGTGTCAAGTGGCTGTGCTATTCATATTCTATTATAGTCAATGACAATTAACAGTGCCATTCAGAAAAGCCAGGTACTGTATTACACAATTGGAAAATTGATCTTAACTGAGGCTCAAAAACAGCAATGTTCAGACCTCAACTCACAGGCAAAAAAAAAAAAAGAAGAAAAAAAAAGAAAAGAGGGAAGTACTGCCTGACCTGAGGGCCATATGGCCACGTGCAAGGCTCAGAAACAATTTGAAGAAGTGCCCAAACCTCTGTGTGAACATAAACTCTGATTTTTATCATCAAGCAAAGTGATGTTAGAAAGAAGAGTAGGAATTCAACCAAACGCTTGATGATCACCTTCAAAGTTATTATTGCAGGCAAAATGCAACATCTTAGCATCGCTGACACACCAGAAAACCACGGGGTGTGTGGCAGCTCCCAGCTCTTTGCAGCACACACCCACAGGCAAGAGCCCAGCACCTACAGAAATCCTCATTTCTGGCACCTGCACTGAACATCTATCTGCTTTCATGAATGTTTTTCCTAGAAATGAACACAGGCATATTTTTCTGCTAATGAATTTACTGGATGGCTACAAAAGGAGAATTAACAAATAACTCTATACTTTGGACAGTGAGATTGTTTTCCTCTGTCAGTGAATCTCAGCATTAACTACAGCCCAGTACAATAGTTGATTACAGCTGAGCCTATCTGCTTTAAAGCACAGGGGGAATTTTACATGGCAAAACTCAATTAGTTTACTCGAGTTTAACTAAAGCACCTGAGCTAAAACCTTGCCACGAAGGATGTGTTGCAGTCAGGAGCAGCACTTGGCACTGCTCCTCTGTGCCACGTGCCCGAGGACATTGGCTTTTAGCAGGATCCAAAACCAGAGCAAGTGCTCTCACATCAGTTAGCCAGTATGTCATTTATATTCCCCAATCAAGTACTCACTAACCCTCAAAATTATGACATGACCTATCAAGTCCACATCCTGGAGCAGACTGCAAAATCTGTAGAGTCATTTATTTAGTTCAAGCATTTAACTGGAATACTTTGCAGTTATAAAAAACAAACTCATAATAACAAATAATCTCGTATTTCAAATGCTGAGTTCTAAAACTCAATGGTTGTACAGATTGATGGAAGGAATGTTCCATTGCATGCAATTCTGCCTCGGGTTGCTGCTTTCCAGGCCAAGACCAGGGAAGCTCTTCCTGCACCTGGGTCCCTCTAAAATGTCCTGAGCCTCTGTGATGAATTTAGGTGTCTTTGCTTTCCCCCTTCTTTCACTCTAAATATGGGGTATCCTTACTAAATACTGGAGATTAAGGATTTACACAAATCCATTCTAGTGGAAAAAGTGCTAGTCCCAAATCAACTTTTGGTGCACCTGGAAGGGAAGAGCTTGTATTCCACCAGATGTTTCACCTGATGCCAAGTTTTCCTGGGGAATCAGGAACAGGCTGAATACAGAAATCATCTTTGTCTGTTCATCATTTTCCTTCGCAGAATACAATGAGAAATTATCAGCTAGCTTCAGTTCTCTGGGAAAAAAATCTCCAATTGGTGCCTTAATGAAAAACATAGAATGGGCTCAAAGCCACTATAGTTATACTTAAAAATCAATACTCCCTATTGGTCTCACAATTTGTGTCCCAAATATCTGCTTTAAAACATGCATGAGCCACAAAACAAAAGCTAGGGAGTTTATCTCTCAGATTTTTGAAATTTTTGTACTGTTTCAGCATTTGCAAAGCCATGTGAAATGCTCTACAGGATTCTCTGTCTGACAGTGGGAGTCTTTTCTATATTTTATTTCTTTTATTGAGAGGTGGAATAAAATTCCCCAACTGCTCTAGTGCAATTAAAATTACTTTTATTCATACAGTTACCTCTATGGCCACCATAAGCATTCCACAGTACTAATCCTTTTAGGCCCTGATCCAGCAAAGCACTTTACTGTCTTATTCTTAAAATTACAAGTCTCCCCACTGATTTCAATACAGTTATATTAGGGATGAACTTGGCCTACTGTAGCAAAAATAATGTAAAAAATACAGTTTAAAAAACAAGCAAGGAAATGGAAAGCCTAAGAGACTTCAATATTTCTCTGTTAAAGTAAGGCACTACCACTGTGCATTTGAGTGCAGTCCAATAGTGAGCTATTTTTGTACAGTTGTGCCAATGCAGGTAAGGAGCCTCCCTGTATTAGAGATGCATTGATTTCAGATCTAGATGGTTTCAATAAGCTCCTTACACCCAAATGCTACAAGGACAGGGACATTAAAATGTCAATTACATAAATAAATCTGTAAGTATCAATAAATGCCCAAAATTAAATAAACCCTTTCACTCTAAGAGGCTTTGCAGCTGATACACTGTAAAACAATAAGAAAACCATCACAATTTGCATTTTTATAGCTACATTCATCAACAGCTCAAATATTTCTCACAAATACCAACCCACCATTGGTAGGAACTGTAGGATGTTGTTTCCCTGCTTTGACTGCAGAGACACCAAACCATGGCTGGACATTTGTCTACAACCAAAGCTTTTCAAACCGCATTAAACACTCGCTGCCTGTGCGTACTTCTTTCTGCCTTGTTTTTGCTGGTGCAAGAATTTATCTGAGCACGCAATGGACTGGATCAGGAAACTAATCTGACTGAAATATAAACCATGGAAAAGTGCTGACTTTAATGAGGAGGGACGCTCAGGGAAGCAGGAGCCTGAGACCGCTTAAGATAGCGCTGCCCCAAAATAAATGTACATTGGACGGCGTATCCTGAGGCACGGAGCAGCAGCCAGAAACAGAACCATGGGTTTCACCATTTATCCACATAAGCCATGGGGGGACACTGGGATCAGAGCCACAGAAGGGATGGGGGACGTGTCTAGAGTGGCTGCAGAGCACAGCTTCGGATCACCACGGAGGGACAACAAAGTTTAATTTGCCACGGATGGCTGAATACCCCAAGCAAGAGACTACATAAAAGCATTTTCCAGTAACTTCCAGATTGTCTCTCCAGCCTTCCCAATTGGTTCTCAACAATATTTTCAAGTGTGTGCTTTACTACCATTTAAAGCAGTGCACATGAGAGATAGTGAATACATTAGGTAAATGAATTCCTGTGGACATTGTGAAGGGAATAATGCCCTCCTATTTGGGTTATCCTGCGCTGCAATAAAAATGGGGCTTCTTCAGTCAAGGTGCTGCAGTAACCCAAGTGATAGCCATATTACACTTATAAAAGACAACTTTAAGAAAGATCTTAGTGCAATAAAAGTGAGGATTTTTTTTCCCTTGGCATCCCAGCTTGCCATAGAAATGAGTGAGTTGCTGAATTTCTGCCAAGTATAGATGGTTCAGCATGCTATTAGATTAGTCTGTTTATACAGAAACAGCCAAAAATAGGAAACACACAGAAGCTATTAAAGATATTGTCCTGTGAGGGAAATATTTGAATGGTTTTGTTACTGCAACTGGGAAATAAGATATGAGTCAGTATTAATGTGATAAAGAAGTTAATGTGTTCTAAAGCAAACAGTTAGTTTCTTCAGCTTGTTTCTGAGTTGACAATAAAATAAATGCACAGACAATTATGTAGGGTTGGATGAGCCTGCAAGTAAGTGTATCCAGCTTAAAGCTCAGTGCTGCCAGTGGGTTAGAATTGAAACTCTGTTATCAAGTAATGATATGCTAACCCCAGGTAGTCTTCATAGAAAATGGATGATTCAAAATGCCACACATCACTGAGCTGGTGGGAGAATGGTCAATAGTGTTTAAGCTATTTCAACCGGTCAAAGAGAATTTCATAGAAAAATTCCTTCACCTTGACCATTTTACAGTGGGTTTCCTAAATTCTTCTCATTTTTGGTATCATCCAATAAAAAATAAAAATACCTTGAGTATTGTACTGTGTTTTGTTTTGGTTTATTTGTAATCAGGACAGTAGCAATATTCCATAGTAGATGTTACCAGCAGAGAGAAATTTGTCCCATAAGTGACACTGAGCATTTGTTCCTAAACACAGCCACACACAACCCTGATGCCCTGACCTCCTCCTTCTCCACATGTTAACAAACATAATGCTTGAGTACTCCAATGTCTTAAATCTTCTAACACACATAAACAAGGGAACAGGCTATTATCTTGCATTTATAATATTTCTATGTGCAAATAGAAGATGTACATATTTTTTCTCGAGTAATGCATTTCTACAAAACCAAAGACCACACATATCATTCCTTAAGGACCAATACATTTGACCAGTGAAGAAGAAAAAGTCCAAAGCTGAATGACTCTCCCTCTGAGAAATGTCCCTCTGTGGTACCTTGGTTTTTTAAGGTGAGAGTGCCCTGGGCCAAGCCAAGCACCTTCCCTGATGTTGAGTCACTTTTTAGGACGCGAGAAGAAGAGCAGCAGCTGAAAATGCACATGGAAACTTAGTGAATGCAGCAAAACCTTTGCCAGTACACAGAGACATTTGATTAGCAGGAGCCTCATGGATTCTACACAAGTGGCTCATTTCCAGAGGGAGTGGAAAACTCAAGTAATCCAGCCCATGTTATGTATATACAAAGATTAAGCATGGTCTTTGGAACAGGAAGCAGCTGCAGAAATTCTGTCAAGGTACCACAATTAAATGCATTTACACTGCAGAGGCTGAAAAATGCAGGTGGTGTAAAGAGACTTAGAGCAAAATTTAAGAACACTGCAATAACTTGCAGCCAGATCTTGGAGCTGGGCTTTTCCCTGGAACACATCTACTGAAAACCAAGTCAAGCTGTTACATCAACAAGCCTACAGACTGCTTTGAGGCCTCAGCTGAAATTTATTTCTGGGATGAGTTTATCTTTCCATTCAACTCCACAGAAACCAGGCTTGTTTATTATTTCTTGAGCCTAATTTCTTACTCCAGGCAATAGGAAGAATGAGTTACACATCCCCTGACACCAAACAGATAAGCACAACAGTGTTGCTTTACTGCAGAGGACCTCTAAAACTGGGGGATGCAAGGCAGTTTCCCTCCTTTGTGAACACAAACCCCATTTCTAGGATGGGAGTCTGGAGCTGGAGAATAAATTTCCAACATCCTTTCAGTGCTGTGGCAACGTGATCCCAACCTGAAGAGTTTAGAGCATATTCTGCAGTTCCACACACACAGATTACTACTTGTATTTAAAGTATAAATTGTTTTTGTATGTTGTTCTTGTTTAGATGGAACTCTGGAGTCTCTACCAACAAACAAATTCAATTTATCACTTGCTTATGATTGTGCATGAGGCATCTGTATTTTTTCAATGGCTTAAGGTAACAGCAGAGCCACAGCAGCTACTCTGAGATGGAACAGCCACAGGAAACTTCATGTGCCTTAGAGATGTACGGGAGGTTCAAAAATAGAGAACTTCCTTTTTCAGGAAAGGGACAAAGTAAAGAAAAATGGAGCAATATGGTTCTGCTTGGGATTGAAAGCAGAAAAAGGAGGGAGGTAAGTTTTCCTGGCCACTCATCTCCAACCAAATGGGTGTTTTTTAAACAAAGCACCTCACTTGCTTTGTTTCATTTTCAGGCTGTGCTGCCTGAGCAAGACAACGGAAAAGTTTAATCTCTAAAACATGAATGCCCAAAATAAATGCATTAGAAAATACCAAGCCAAAGCTATACTGGTGACACAAATGTGAAAAATGGAATTGAAATAAACTGTGCCAGAAATCCATTTCTAAAAATATGTCCTTACAGTAGTGATATTTATAAATTTGACATACTCTAAAATTTAGCTCACTAAAGATTATTTCTATGCAAATATGCATTTCTCAAACCCCATAAGCGTGCAAAAAATCCAAAACACATTTCTTGAAAATCAATTTCTGTGCAGTACAAATGTATCAAGTTAGAGGCAGCATGCTGATAAATATTAAAAAGGTCTACATTGTGCAAAATGAAAACTTATAACAGGACACAGTGGTACCGTGCAGTATGTAGAGGTTCAGAGAGAACATGAAACAGCCCCACGGTTTCAAAAGGACTCTGTGGTCTGACATTAGTCATTTTGGTTGTGATAAAGGATCTTGCAGAAGGTGCTGCCCACATTATGCAAATCACTAACCACTTAATTTCCTTCCCAAGTGGTAAAGCTCGAGTGTTTTCCCTGAACATACACTGCTCATTTTCTTGTAACTCTGTGGTTTCTTTTCAATAGCCTGTGAATGCCAGCAAGTAAGAAGACAGCAGTAAGAAACTAGGAGGTTACTCAATGATTCCAAAGGTTATAGGAGTGCTTTTTAGATACAGATCTGAACATAAATTCTAGACATTCACAAAGCATTTTTACTTCTAATAACACCCCATTAGCTGCTTCAATTTCAATATACTTGGAACAGTCTCTCTCTCTCCCCTGCCACCTCATATTCCAAGAATTAAATACTGTTTACTCCCGGGCCATTTCTTGTATGAAATTCTCTTAAAAAGAGATTTTACTTTTCTAAAAGCGATATGCAACAAATTGTATGTTATTTTTTACAGCAGCTAATTTTGTATTTGAAAATATTTCAGGCAG
Organism: Thryothorus ludovicianus; assembly: GCA_013397245.1. Taxonomy (NCBI): domain Eukaryota; kingdom Metazoa; phylum Chordata; class Aves; order Passeriformes; family Certhiidae; genus Thryothorus; species Thryothorus ludovicianus. The sequence continues at coordinate 1,048,133 of VZTB01002865.1, read as the reverse complement.
AAACTACTTTGATATACAAACAATCCAGTTGAATGATTCCTATAAAAGCCTCACTTCTTTTCTCTTAAAATGTACTGTCTGCTGCTACAAAAGCATATTTGAAAAAAAAATTAAATTAAACAAAACACAGCCAGTACTGAATAACCTTTCTTAATAATAAACAATTCCAAAATATTTCTTAAAATTCATGGTTAAAAAGCAAAGATATAATCTTGGGAAAAGGCACCTAGAAAAACAGGAAACTGTCCTGCTCAAACTTGTTCTTATAATTACTGATTCTCTTACATACATGCAGATTCTAAGTAGATTCCTGTTAGCTATCACTAGAACACCCCTAATTTAACCACTACACAAAACAATGAGTTATCTTCTTGCCAGAGCAGTGCTTGACACAAATTCTGAATATTGCCAATATAAGTATACCTGAGTTTTAAAAGAGACAGATAAACAGATGGTGTAACACAAATATTTCTATCCAAAGCAGCAGGACTTTATGAAGTTTCCCCATAAAGATGCTCCAAGCAAAAGACCCTTTTCCCTTCCCTTCACAGGTTAAATATGACAACTTAGATCATTGTCTTTCAGTGGTCAGGGAGCAATTACTACTGTTAATTATGATTATTGTTGTTATTGTAAAACTTCTGG
>VZTB01002865.1:1024988-1042488 GCA_013397245.1 Thryothorus ludovicianus | reverse complement strand
AACTGTTCAAGGGTTCCTCCTTTGTACCACGTAGGAGGAACTGCAGACCTGATTTATTTTTGCTGAAAACACGCCAGCACAGACAACATTTAAAAGTTTTGCTTCCCAGCCCTGATGGCCTGACTGGCTGAGGGAAATGGGCCAAGGTGATCTATCACCAGTGCTGCCAGCCCTGCCAACACAGCCCTGAAAAGAGGAGGTTCATCAGTGTTTGGGCACTGAACCTTCTGCTTACATGGTTATGAGCATAGGTAGAAAAAAGCTGGTGCCTCTCAGGCTGTTTGGATGAAGCAGAAAGACCACTGCAAAAGCAGCAGGTAACTGTTTTAACAAATAACCAACTAACAAATAACCAACTAACAAATAACCAGCTGCCAGAGCTGGTCAGTCTGCCCTGCCATCCCTGCAGCTAAAAGCCACAAGGGTTGTCTTAAAAACTCATGAGATTGGCACCAAATACATAACATAAATAATGAATGAAAGTCAACTGGTATGAGATGTGAGTTTGAAGTGTCCAGGTGACAGTTCTAGTGACTGCATGAAGTTAAGCAGGATGATTTTGAGCTGCTCAGAGAGAACAGGATGAGATGGGAACACTGTGGCCAGTGCCAGGTCTGACTGGCTGGGCCTCCTCCTCAGCACTGTGGCTGCACCTCACAGGGCATCAGTCCTAGCCAGAACACATCCCATGTGGCTGCCTCCAGATCTCTCTGACAGATTATCCAGAAAGAAATTATGAATTGTCAACAGGAGGTGCTTATGTCCTCCAGCACTATCAATGTCCAGGGGGCACTTGGAACCAACCTCCCACTCTGTCCTGTTAACACCGAGCTGGGGACTCACTCAAGGGTGGGGAAGGTGTAAAGGTGGGCTGAGAGCCTCTCTGCATTTCTCTCCCAATTCTGGACACTGACCAGAGACTCAGAAGCTGGGACAGCATCACCTTAGTGACAGGTACAATCAACACTGAGGTCAGTGGCAAAGCAGGAAGAGCTCAGAGCTGTTCCTCAGGCTGTGGTGAGGGCAGAGCAATCAGGCACTGCACATCCTGTGTGTCAGGAGCAGAATTGGGGCTGCTCTCTCTGGATGTGGGAATTAGAAGTAGCCTGTGTTCTGGAGACTGACCACACTGGACAGAAGCATTTCCATCCTGCAGCACTCAGACATGTGAGAGGAGAGTCCCAGAGATCTGACAGATGTGAAAGGAAAGAACCTGAGGCTGTAAAGAACAGGAAAGAAATTCTGAATTTGCCCCATGGCAAATTGCTGCATAATACACTACTTACTCTGGTCCCTTTTGTTATCATTCACTAAAATTCTTTTATGAGGTTCATCTTTTTTCAAACATGTGGAAATCTGCTCAGCATGGTAAGCAGGAATAAGAGAGAAAGAACAAAAATTCACAAATTATTTCTCTATGTAAGTGGTCAACTTCCTCTTACTCAGGGTGATTAATCTGAGATGTGCACCACCAGAGCTCTCAGAAGAGAAACCTCACAAATCTCCTTTCTCACAAAACAAAGGCTGCTCACTGGAGTGTTCAGGTACTCAGTTACATTCAACACAAGCTAATTCACTTATCTTCAACAAGTGGGCTATTGATTTTTTGCCTGATTTCTAAGCTGCCCGGGGCTTTCTGATATACAACAACAGCATCCTGCACTAAAAAAAAAGAAGTAAAAAAGGAGGAAACTCAGTGGAAAATATCCCCTTGCTCATCAGTAATTAGGGTGACTTCTCATTTGCTTAGTTCCATCAGTTTATTCAGCATAGCCACGCTTTAGGAAACTTTCACAATACTGTTTCACTTGTCTCTACTTTATAACTTGATACCATGAACTGCATTCTACTTATTTCTGGGCTGAAAATATTGAGGGACAGTTTTGTCCATGAAGAGAAATCACCCAGTTGCTAGGAGTTATCTGCTAATTGTGCTGCCAGATTCACAGAGCTAGAGTCTTGTGACTTTTGTGATTACCACACAGAGTCAAGAATGAAATGGCACAGCTCATGCTTTTGGGGTAAAAATACTAAAAATACAAAACAGGTACAAACTCACAAGTCATATCTGCTGTTGTGACAGAAGCATATCAACTGCACTGCATTCAATAATTCAGAACCCCCCCAATGCTGATTTTAGTGTGATGTTGATTTTGTGTCATTGCTTTTGCCCCATTGGTACACAGGCTGAAGTGCATATTCACAATTTCAAGATCTAGATACAAATGAACCACAGGAAAACTCAAGAGTTTTTGAATGAGTTATATTATCTTCATTCATTTGCAAGATGAAATATGCTTGTGTGCTTCAGCATCTGAGCTTCAAGATACCTTTAGCCTATGTTTTACTCAGTGCAGGTCATGTACTGTTATTATAAAGTCCACAACAGAAAAAGTACTTAATTTCTAGAATAAAGCCTTAAAAAAGATGACTGGATATTGTATTACTGAAAACAGATTTACAGATAAAACTGGACTAGTAAGCCAATATACTGTAACTAAAGTAATTTTCATTTAAGTAAGAATAATCTTAAGAGTAGATTATAATTTTGAGGGATGGGTCCTACAGAGGCAAAACAGAGTCCTGATTTTTCATACCAAAAAGGACAGCAGGACCACAGTCCTTGGTCCTTAAGCACAGTGGACTAACAGACAACTAAACAGAAGTGTCAGGAATCCTCCAAGCCAGGTTTTTCCTCATGCTTTCTTCCCGAGGGAATACCTTATTTTCTCCAATTTTCTCTCTTTTGCCTGCTAGCTAAAATGCAACACTGCTGAAAATCCATATCCAAAAGAGGCCCCCAATCTCCAGATTTGGAATCTCATGTTCTTTTTGCTTCACCTCCTGCTTTTGAGGGCAACAAAGATGGTGAAGACCCTTGAGGAGAAGTCTTATGAGATGCAGCTGAGACCACTTGATTTGTTCAGCTTGAAGGGGACTGAGGGGAGACCTCATTGCAAAGAAACGTCTTTGTGAAGGGAAGAGAAGAGGCAGACACTGATCTCTGCTCTGTGGTGACAGTGACAGGACTCGAGGGAATGGCCTGCAGTGCCAGGGGAGGATTAGGTTGGGTATTGGGACACAGTTCCTGCCCCAGAGGGTGGTTGGGCACTGGCACAGGCTCCCCAGGGACGTGGTCACAGCACCAGCCTGACAGAGCTCCAGGAATATCTGGACAATTCTCTTGGGCACAGGGTGGAATTGTTGAGGTGTCATATGCAAGGACAGGAGTTGGAGTCGATGACCCTTGTGGGTCCCTTCCAAATCAGCATATTTCGTGATCCTAAACTGCAACTAAGAAAGAAAAAAAAACCCCAAACATTTCCCTCCAGCTCATGTCTTAGCAGAGAGGGATGGTGCTGCATTTTGGGTCACAAGGATGCTGACTCCAGAAAGCCTGACATGCAGGAGCTGTGACTGTGAGAGCTCTGCAGCATCTCACAGGGGTTTGGCCACTGGAGAAGCTCCACACACCAGGTGGGCTCATCCCACCTGCTCCCCACCCATCATTTAGAATTTTCTGCAGCATAGAGGGGGATTCAAACAGGACAGGCTTTTCACTTGCCCATGGGTTTAATATCTTCCTACCAGCCATTTACCCTTGCAAGTTAGCTCAGATCTGCCTGTGGGAGTTTCCATTGCCTCAAAAAATGCATGTTTTCCAAATAAGAAACACAAAATTCAAGGGTGCATTCCCACTGTTCCATGGGAGAAGAATGCACTCTCACGCAGCAATGCTGCAGCCAAGCCAGGCTGTAGCTGAAGCAATTCCTGATCCCCCCCGTGCTCCATCAATACCTGCAGGTGGGGGGAGGAATCTGTCAAGTGCAATACAATTCCAGTAAAGATATCTCCTCTGTTCCCTTTGTCAAATTGACACACACAGATATTTCAATCTATACTTCGTGGTTAAAATTGATCCTAGTGAGAGGATATGCAGCTTGATCAAACTTCTGTAGGACTGAATCAAACAGGATTGATGACACAAAATACCTGCTTTAAAAAAGAAGGAAGTTTTTCTTGTGATAATGGAGAGCTGGAGTCTTGGTGAGGCACAGACAGGACAAAAAAAAAAAAGCTTTAACATGACCAGTTATCTCTAATACCACTAAATTCAGGGAACATATAAACAAAACTAAAACGTCTCCATATATAATTCTGTAACTTTCAAAATGATGACCTTTTACACTGTATTAAAAATCCACATATGATCCAAAATCCACATATTTTCAATTCCTGTCCTACAGTGCCAGCTGTTACATCACAGCTCTGTGGCTGTGGAGGGATGGGAAAGTGTGAGTGTGCAGGTCCTTTAAAACCTAACAATCTTTGTTCATTTAGGATAAAGGCCTAAAACAAATAGAATTGTAGGCACAACAGAGTTCTTGGAGTGGCAGTCCAAGATAATTCTGATCAACAGCACTCAGCTGAGATAAAAAGGTAAAATTATAAATATAGCTACATGAGCATTGTACTTAGATTAAATTTAATATAGAAAAATATTATCCCTGTGTAGTCAGTACATAACATTAACAGGATCATAATTTCCACATTCTAAAGGATCTGACCAGACAATGAACATGTATCAGTTTGGCAAACAGTATTAAATACAGTGATTATTTCAGAGCCAAGATTCACATGTACCTGCTAGCAAAGAATTAACTCCCAAAACAATGGTTTGGGGATCAGATCACTACATTACACGATGACCCTTGTGGGCTTTAAAAGATAAATTAAACAACATATTCTGTGGATTCTGAAAACAATTTGAATAATTGCCATAAAGGAAAACCAGGGTTGCCAATCCAGTTCCAGTATTCCTGCTGCCACAAATTTGCTTGCTTCAACTTCTTCTTCCACTGAACTGTACTTGGCTGTTGTTTGACAGTCATTTTGTAATTTCGTGCCAAAGAAAACAATTAAAATATTAAAAAAACCTGAGAATGCTGGTGTAAAAAAGTCATTTCACATTGGTTCCAGACCTAGCCTAAGATGTGCTGGTTTTGGCCAAAATCCTGAAAGCAGCATACCATTACAGCACTACAGCAGGGTGCAGGAATCTAAGGGTTTTCCAGGGAAATATTAAGAAAAAGGTGGGAGGATAAAAAAATAAGAATTCTGTAACAACTAATAGGACCAAGTGGAAAATAAAAATACATAAGATAATTCAGGTATTGTTTAATAATAAACTTTTTACTAATGGCAAATCTGAATCTCTTCCTTTAAAAGTAAGAATGGGATTCTCAACTGCTGCTGAAAATCTGACATGCTGAGAGCACTGAGTCTGGTTCACTGTCTCCAAACACCCAAACTAACAGCCAAACAGTGACCAGCTCCCACTTCTTCAAGAAAATTAAAGTCTTCCCTCTGTGTTCTTCCTGCAGTCTCACAATTACTGTCCCACTTTAGTCAGAAAACAGGTGAGCACATTAAATATTTGTTATAATATAAATGTTATTAAGCAATTTATTATTTGTCCTTTCATAAGGATTTCTAGATTAAAAACCCTTCAAGACTCAGTCCTAGAACTTTCAGTTCATTAATCATCAGCAGGAGCTCTAATGATAGATAGAAAAATGTGATTTATAGACATATGACTAACCAGTATGGATTTTGGCAAAATAAAAACCCATAAGATGCTCTTCAATCCATTATTGCCCACAAATGCAGGAAAAAACAATACAATGTCAACATTTGCCAGCCATATACCACAGAAACTTCCTGCAATATAGAGAGAAAAATGAGAGCAATTGGAGATTCTAATCCCTATAAACCCATTGAAAAATGCAGTTTTATTAACAGACTCTATAGTGTGCCCAAAAAGATTTAAAAATGGATAGGAAACAATGACCCTTGAAGGGCTAAAAATGTTGCTTGGAGATAGTTCAGGTAATCATTGAAGCCCATGGAGCAAAACTCAATGAGGAACCTCAAACACTCCCAGTGCATCATCCAGAGCAGCCTCAGCCAAGAACATTTACTCCAGTTCCACAGGCATGAATCAGCTTCTGACATCAGGCAGCTAAACTGTGCACAATTTAGCTGAATAAATGCGATTTCAGATTTTGGGAATCTAGAACAAGGAGTCCCTGTTCTCACTCTGCCATTCCCCCCGGGGCAGGTGCGAGCCCAGGCACTCCAAACCACGCATCTCATTTTCCTCAAGTGAGCTGAAAACGTGAAACTGCTGAAATCTGATAAGATTTGGAAACTTAATTTTTTAATTAGGAATTAGGCTCTTAGCAGACTTAAGTTTTAGGCATCACTGAGTGTATTTTCAAAGTATTTCAGAAACCTGAAATGGAAGCCATGGGCCTTGTTGTATTTTCAAAAGCACCTGTGTAGTGCAGTGACCTTCCTGGGCTACTTGAATTTTGTTTTGAAAATCATGAGATGTTTCTCTGTACCACCAAGTGCCTAAACCATTTATTTGATAACATAATACCTAATAATTTAGGTATATCTGCTCTGTCTATTTTCGAAAGAACACCAAAAGCACCATAAGGAAGGCAAAGACTAGCAGATAACTATTTTCTGAGGCTTTTATTGTAGTTGAAGGAACTATCAAATAGACCCTCATAACCCTTCCACCTATGCTAACGTGTTATTTGTGCAAGTTTTAGAAAGGGGTTATCAAGTTAATAGCAAGTTTTACAAAACAGCACCAACTTTCCTGGTAGAATGTAAAACTAAAATTCTAAATTTCCCAGTGTCTGAAAGAGAGCCTCCTAACCAGCTCCCTCTGTCTGAACCTGTGTTTGGCTGATGCTGCAAATTTATCGTGCAAAGTGAAACATGGGATTGTTTTTTTTTTTTTCTAGCAAAACAACTGAATGACATAGCAAAGCACAGCAGGGCAATTTAACCCAGCAGTGCACTCAAGAGCTGAGATCTGCATAGTCCAAAACTCCTGGTATTACTCTCACCTGTCTCCACTTTCCCAAAGAGAAAATAACTTAAACCACCAGTTAATGAAACCACAAATCTGTGCCTACCTCAATCTTTTGTTCAAAGAACTGGTGCTGGCCACTACTCCAGTTTGCAGCTTTCATCACAATTATTTTGTTCTGTTCTTATCAGTGTATTTATACATCCTTTCACTTCCTATTGAGCCATTACACACTTCTGCATGATGAAGTCTGTGTAATTAATTGAGGATTTCTACTCATTGCCCCACTTTTCCTTGGTTACACAGAGGTTAAGGAAAGGCAACCTTATTTTCTATACTCTGGACTGGCTGATTCCTGGCTGCAAAGTGCAGGGAAATGGGAAAACACGAGGATGGATTTGGTTTCTGATTCGGGATGCAAAGTAACTCATGCTACCAACAGGAAACGTTGCTCCACGTGGATGCCTCATTGCTAAGGTCCAGCACTGACCATCACACCTGCAATCTCCAGAGACATTTCCACAGCCCCTGGATTGCTGGCAGCTTTCTACCACATTTCTGACAATCACGAGCCAGAACTAACACCACTGTCCTGCTCATGGCTCCCCTTGACTTTGTAGGGAACACAGAAGGATCCGTGTTGGCATTCAATGTTTGGCACAATTTAGGTCCGGCTGTAGTCTCATTTTCCTTTCAGGAATGCTGTAACAGTGCTGAATAAGAACACAGAGCTCTTGTCTGATGTTATTACTCCCATCTAAATAATTACCAGTGTAGCAAACAGTCTGCAGATTGTTTTCTGTTTCCTGTTATTTCTGTCAACTGCATAATCTTTGGCTAAGAGTAGTTTTTACAATTGAAAATGTATTGAATATTTTAGAAAATAAAAACCTAAAATCCAGCATTTAGCCTTTTTTTATCCTACATAAGCATATCACATGGTCAGTAGATGTTTGGATGCATGTGTACACCCACGTGTCTCACAGGAAGGAAAAATTTTTCCCTTCCAAAAAACACAACAAATATTTAACCAAACACAAGTAAACAAAAGCATTGCCAGCATCTTATTTATGATTTACCAAAAGTGGGAAAAATACTGTATTTGGTAGAATGACTTAATACTGTAGAAGAGAGATGGAGAAAGGACAATTAAAACCACTCATGAACACACAGAGTCTCCTCCTTAAACTCACACATGTCTGGGGGAAGGGGACAGGGGTGATGGGATTCATTACACCCTGCTGTCTCCTCCAGGCAGAAAGGTTCCCATTTGCATCCAGACAAGTTACAACTGTCCTTTAATTCCTCAATGACTAAACATTGCAGTGTTTGAATTCTTAGAGCAATTACAGCAGGAACTACAAAGTGCTGTACACTATCAACGTTCATTAATATAGAAAAATGTTAAACAAATGAAAGGCTACCTTCCCATTTCCTCCCTAACTACTCATTTTGCAAGAAATGCATCCACCCTAGGACTGTCTAAGAGTGCTGCAGCTTCCTAAGCCAAGGGTTACACTGCTCAGTCCAGGAGAGAGCTATGGAAATACTGCAGAGTTTGACTAACACCAATCTTTAAGAAAGTGACTGTGATAGAACTAACACTGCCTGGATACCCTCCTTTCTCTCAAAAGCCAAAAATCATTATTAAGGTTAAGCTCTGTGTGTACCAACAGGTGACTTTTCCCAGTGAGGTGAAGGTTGTTTATAGTTCTCTCCAGTCTCATTTCTTGCAGGTCTTCCTCAAGATGACAAGCCCATGAGCCAACTTCGAGTCTATATTCCACAAAAATCAAGATGATGAGTCTTACCCAGAAACAAAAGATTATTAAGGTCACAAGTGGGCACCTGGGGGTCAGACTGGGTGGCATTATGAATACATATTTGTGTATTTTTCTGTACGATTTTGCTTAATTTGGACTTTGCCTTCAGTGAAAGCAAAAGCAGCAGGGCAGAATTTAAATTCTGTTTATCTGTTCCAATTTACACCGCCCTTACTTGCCCCCCTTGGCCAGACCTCACCAAGGTCTGCTGTGTGTGAAAAGAGGAAATAGAGGAGTGTCCATTGGTGAGCTTAGGTTAATACCACTAAACCAAGTCAACTTTGGTGTGGCTTGTTTTTTAACCCACAACTCAGGAGGTGTCTACGTGGTATCTAATATGTATGAGCTTCTATACTCTACACAGCACTTACAGTGCATTTTAAAAAGCTACTCCTTTTATAAGTTAAAACCTACAATATATTTTTAACCAGTTCTTGAGTATTCTAAAAGGAAATGTTTCTGGTTTCCAAGCCAGAACCGGTCATTTTTTTCTACAGAATATGATGTTTGAAAATCAGTTCTTCCTATTATAGATTTCTCCCTCAGCTTGTAGAAAATCCATGATTCCCTAAACATTGGTCTTTGAAAGCACATTGACTAAAATCTTCATGCCTAATTCATGAAGTGTAGTCTGGAGATTAGTGGAGCTGGACATAGACCAGGAATACTTTATCATATTCTAATAAGCAGAGGCTGAAAATTGCATTTCTAAAGCTTCAGTATTAAAGGGCACACTGCAAAACATGACCCAAACATAACTCAGTAGTTCTACACTGTCTGTAAAGGCTTTGATATGATAAAGTATGCTGACGAGGGGAATAAACACAACTAGAAATTTCTGTATATAAGGAGAGGGGGAAAAACAGCAAACACTACATGTATACATCAAAGCATATATTGTATATTATAAACTCATATAATGTGATCCCAATGGAACAACCCTTGTACTGCTATCGATTATTTGAACACACCATGGAACATCATTGCAATAACATAAAATTAAGCTTATGTAGCAAATGTGACAGTAAAAAAAGCTAGTAAAAAATAGTCTGCAAGGCCAACATAATCATTACCATAAAACTCTTAATGACATCTCACCATACAATACACTAGAAAAATGTGAAGATTAAAATTGCCAGAGGAGAAACATGAATTATTTTTTACTCGTGGTGCTTGTGTTATTTAAAAGGTAAATTGCCCCCTACTCCATTTTTTTGTATTGTTGGGGTTTCTTATTAAAGCATAACTAGATTAGAGAAGGAATGATATAGGACAAAGTTTCTAATTCCTCTACCTCAGGATCTGTGGATAGCAAATGAACTTAGAAAATACTATTTTATAGAATAGATTTTTCTTATCATGTAGATAAGTGTGAAGATAAAAACCTCTCCCATCACGTTATATTGTCAGGATCTGTTTTGAGAAGAAGGCAGACACTGAATACCCCTGGGTCAGGGAAGTACCCCAAATTGCACTGGAAAGAAAGAGAAAATCCCAGAGAACTGCAATATTCTGTGTGTTTTTTGCAGCCCTACAAGTGCTGAGACAGAACATTTCCAGGAGAGGAGCCCCAGCAGAGGCAGGGCTCTTGAACAGGGGGAAGAAAATACTATTTTCCACTCACCCACATGTCCCTGCATTACACCATGTCTGAACACTGGTTATGTTCCCTGCTTCTCCACAGATTAAAATCCCTGCAGAAGTCCAGCCCCATTTACAGGCTAAGCACGGTCCCTAGATTTGGTACCTTGGTCTGGTGGTGGGAGATTTATAAACTGAGTAATGAGTGGCTGCTCATTACACAGATAATTGGATTGGGCAAAGTATGAAAAACAGCCCACATATTACCTACAAACCAAAACTAAGGAGGATAAACTGAGAAAACAAATAAAATTATCAGTACCTATGTCCATAGCAGTCATCTGTGGTCATGTTACACAGAAAACTTGAACAGGCAGGGATGTTGTATCAAGAAAAATAAAGAAAATAAACAAAGGATGATTTGGTCAGAGCTGCAAGACTTGGAATGAGTGAAAACCATCAGTCACAGTGACCAACAAACCCTGGCAGTGTAAACAAGGTAGAAATGATAGTCAATAAAATCACAATTAGGTACACTGAGTGTCAGCGTTCCTGTGTGCTCACAATCAAGGAAATCAATAACTAACACTGAAAATTCTCCACTATTTGCTTTCAGTTTATATTTTCAATTTATTTTTTTTATTTGGCTTCCCCAGTTGATTCCATGAAGAATATCTTTAATAAAAAGCAGTTCCAATACTGGCAATAGTGCAATAGGAACCAAGTGCAAGAGAACTAGAGGGGCCCACCAGTTATTACTGAAATTTAAGTGGGGAGATCAAAAACAACAGGTTTGCAAATAACTGAAGAGATTGGACACTATTCTTCAGTTTACAGAAAGGAAGTGCATAAGCCAGCAACTTTTACTGCTCCAAATCTCCTTGCCATTGAAAAGTCCTTAGCTCTAGAAACTTAGAATTAATGTACCTGCTAAAAAGTTAGAAGAGGCAAATCTCATGACCAAAAAAATCAACAGAAATTCACAGCAAAGATGACAACTGTTGCTACCTCCCAGAAAACCATTTCTCATTTGGCTTACTGCAGGCAGCATACCTCGTTTTCCTGAGTCCTTTCCAAACACAGACACAGCCAAAGGAATTCAAGCATCGCCACAGTTTGCCAAGAATGTGCACAACATTGGGTAATTTATTGAAAAATGACCCTTTTAATAATTCTTCAATATTACCTCTGGGAATTTTCAAATACACCTACACACGAATCACAGCAATGATTTAGTCAGGGTAACAGTTTGCCAACAAACACAAGCTTTCTTACTCTGTCTTCTAAATTTACTGGTTTCATTCCTGCAGTGATATAGAGCACAAACTTCTTTAGGTCTCCTCATTGTGAGCATCCATCATTCAGAGCCATATCAAGGAACTCCTCTCTCAGTGTATAAGGCTTGAAGTGCTGAAAATGGATGGATCCCTAATTACCAAAGGAGTGACAAATGGAGGCTGCTTTAACATTTCTTCAGGTATATTTTTATTAGCAGTGGGTGTGCACCACCCACCTGTAAAAATTGATTCAAATCTTTTGGAAACAGTCATTTCTAGACAGGAATTGTACCTTATATAAGATAATGCATGTAAATGCACATATAAGACAAACTTAATGATTTGAGTGGTAGTGAGCTCCCATGTTTTAGAACTTATATAAGAAAGGCTTTGGCAGAAGTTCTCTTCTTGCATAGACCAAGAAGTGCCCTGCCTTTTGCATAGGCATAAAATCCTTAATCCTGCACTGTATAAACATAAGGTATCACCCGTGATAAATGCCCTTCTCTATCTGTGACATTTTCCTTACGCTGTTTTCCATGCATAATGGCACAAATCACACAATATATGAAAAGAAAAAATAACATTTTGCCTGATCAGTGTCTGTTTACAGTAATCAGAGAGAAAGAGTGAATTACTCTTATAATGACATTTTATAGCTTGTTTCCAATCAATAAGACAGTTATTTTGAAAGATTCATATAAGTTTAGAATCAATTATGAATGGAAAGGAAAATGAAAAAGGTGAATATTACTGGCTTGAGATTTGTTCATTTGAGAGTTGTATTTTTTCCATCTTGCCAGACTCCTGTAAGTGATGCAGTCTGAGTGAGCTCTGCAATAAATGCTTCTAGAGAATTATTCCATCCTCAGGAATCAATCTAGCAACTTAAGCATATTTATTTCTAAAACACATCTACCATGTTTTCTGTGAATACTAAATGTTAAGGATATTATTTTTATTACAGCAGATAATACTATAGTACCATACACTACTACACTACTGTAAAATACAGCTCTTGCTACAAGTAATTTTTCTTCTTTTAAGGTATGAAAAAATGTCTCTTTTAAAAATTTAGCATACACAAATAAAAAGCAGGAAAGTACTGAAAGAGATAAACGACAAAAACCTTACTTCCTCACATTTTTGTGGATAAATTTGTCTCACAAACCAGTGTCTCCATTGACAGAGACCCAACAGCACTCCAGAAGCTCCAACATTAAACACAACTCACATGCTGAAGAGTCAGGTATCACTCTTATGGGAATAAATTTGTTCCTGGTCTAGCATGGTATTTTAACAGCATCCCTGACAATTCATATAGATTTAGGTCCGTGCAATATCAAAATTCTCTCCCTCCGTAACAGTTCTTACATTTCATATTTAAATGAGGAGTTAAAACAAATCCAAACGAGCTCTGTTCAACACAAATTAAGAGCAAAGTTTCCATTCATATTTATAATTATTTTGCATCTACCAAAAATAATAAAGTATTTCACAGATGTAAAAAACAGGCAATGCCCTAGCAAATTCTGCTTCAACAAAATGCACACCGGAGTCTCAAGGATCACTATCAACAAAGGAAAAAAATGCAAACTGAAGGACCAAATGACAATGCCTTTATTTTTCAAATAAAGTGATAAACCCAAGGATAAATCACAAAGGGGAAGTAAAATGTCTGTATGTCTTTTGAACTCTTTCTATTTGTGGATGTGCCTGAGCCCTTGACCTTATCAGGATGCTGCCCCCATTCACATTACCTGCAATGAGAATTAGCCTGAACTGCATGGCTGCAAGAGCTGCTGTTCAATAAAAATATCAAATATCAAAATACCCATAATACAGCTTTAAGATATGGCAAAATCAGAGTTATAAAACTTCGTCTGCTCACAGACATTTGAACACATTGTTTATGCTCAGGCTTCTTCCTCTGCACAATCCTTTGCAACCCCAGAGATAGATTGGGATAGAAAATTTCTGGCAGTTTAGTCTCCTGATACATGTCTTTACACTAAATTCTCTCCATATGCCTCTTAAAGGAACATATGAGCTATAAATCTAGCCTGAGTGGAAACATTTCTGTATTTTACTATGAAAATTTATATCACATTAACAACACAAACGTGCAATATTTATTCCTTTCCTGATTCCTGTTTGTACTTCTCATAATCTTTCAGCTGCTTTGGCATTAACCATTGAAATGCTAGAGCAAGGACCACGCCATGGAGCAACTTGGGTGAAGCAGAATTTATTCTGTAACGTGCAAATACATCCCTGAGAGAATTTCCAGGGTGAACTGAGACCTCAAAGGACTTCCAACAATGTCAAAAGAGCACTTGTGTGCAGAAGACACACAGCACCTCCCTGTTTGGCAATGAGACACTAACCAGCTTTAGTCCTGATAAGATGCTTTACCTGAGGTATTCAATTACATCCCTACCACACTGTGCTGAAGGAATATTTAAAGTCTGCTTTGCCCTTGACTCTTGATTCTGCATGTCAAAAACACTTAACTCAAACCCTTTTGGATTACCAATACTGCATTAAGTTCATTGACTCCTGTACCAGATTATCCAGGACCAGATGAACTGATATCACACACACAGATATTGATGCTGTTTTATTATTAGACAGAACCAGCACAGCTTTATAAACATTTTAATTTGGGGGGAGGAGGTGGGGTGGGCTGAGAGAGAATAAACAGCTCTCCCAACACAACCTGCAGTCAAATATTTTATGGAACTCTCCCTTGAAATTACCATGAAAATTCAGAAATTCAGTCAAATAGACAGATCCTCAAGAAAACGCTCTTATTTGAGAATTTCTGGTGCATGAAGCCACAGAACTGTCCACACTAATCTACAGCTCCCCTTGCTGGGTCAGCTGCTGAATTGCATTCAAGCAGTGGCAAACAAATAATATATGTGAAATATTTAGACGTAAAAAATGGACATCACACCCGTGTGCTGCTGTGTACAAGCAGCCTTTGTGCTTGACACACTGCTCAGAGATGGAGCTTCACCAGAGCAAGACAAATTTCAGACTTTTCAGTGCTGAAACTCAAGAGACAACTTAGTCAAAAACCAGGAATATGCACCCACTTCCTTTATTATCAAAGGGGATCCCCACTTTTCTTCCTTATTCCTCCCACTCTGAAATCATCAATAGATTGTTATTAAAAATGGTGATGAATGAGTCTCTGGTAACAGCTTTACTCAAAAGCACAACCAGTCCTTGCTGGCTTACTTGAAATACCACGTTTTGTTCAGGCCACCTGCAAAGAGACATTTTGGGTTCTTTCACAGAATAAGGTATTGCTACCATTTGCCAAGTCCATGGGCTTTAACATTTCAATAAAATTCAAGTATCTCAGTAAATCTGGTATTTTTTTGCCAAGTATATTACATCTGCCATTCCTTCTTCACACACACCCATAAACACACTTTGCATATTTTTCTCTCTTGAAACATCTTGATAGTTTTCATAGGAAAAGGTAAAGCACACTCTATATCTCACTCAACTGCTCTCTAATGCTACACCCACTACTGAGACAAAAAATGCAACTCAATTCCTCCTTCCAAACACACAGCACTCAGACAGCAGCATCCAACCAAGTTTGGATGGAATTCCATCTAAAGAAATACTTTTTCTTCCCTTGATCTCTTCAGTTGCAATTTGCATTTTCAGCTAATTCAGAGTGTCTCTTGTTCTTTTGTCGGGACAAGTTTATCTCCACTAGTTATTTTGACATGACTGTGATGATAAAACAGGTAAATATATCCTGGATGAAGTGGTGCTGCAGTTCTGACACAAATGTGAGAATATCGCTTATATTGGTTTGGGTTTGTACAATGCACGTTGCTACAAAAATTTTGTAGGAAAAAAAATCCTTTCTAATTACAATTTTTATCTGAACTGAGTGAAAACTTGGAAGCATGATATATTTTGGTGGTTAAAACCAGTGAATAGAAAGTGTAACTATGATTATTTGCCTGGATAAAAAGTACTCCTATCTTCCTTCTACCTCAGTGATTTTGCATTCATGTCATTAAAATAATTGTTACAACTCATTTAAAGAAAATAGTATGAAAAAAAACAAAGCAAGCTTATGCAAGTCACAAAACTTACAAATAAAAACCACAATCTACTTTTTCATGCCTCTGACACCCTTTTGACTATGTATTGACCATTTGTGAACCTTTTTCTCAGACTAAACCAATCAATAAATTGCTCATCCAGAATGTTTTACTTGTACAAAATTGATAATTCACAATAAAATGAGAAGATTATACTGCTATAAACTCATAGCGCGGATATCAACAAACCAGCAAGATGAAATCACACTGGAAAAATTAATACTAGCTTAAGAATTATTACTGCCCCTAGCAAATGAAATACTTTTTAAATGTTTTGATAGTCAAAGGTAAATTTGACATATTCGTCAATTTTCAAAGGAGTCTGGAGTGATTGGATTTAGGGGTCAGTCACTTTAAGGTCATACTGAGACCACAGATTTTACTTTCAAATTGAGAACAAGGAGAGTAATAACCAAAACCTCACAAACACACACATACAAAAAAAAAATAAAAAAAAGAGTGACTGGTTGGCACAGGGATTAGTGCCTCTTGTGTGTCACCCACTGAAAGAAATTCCACTTATCAGACATAATTTTTCTGACAAATAACCTTGATAGGTAAAGGTAAAGCACATAGACAATTTACTGCTATTACAAAGTTCTTCAAACTGAGTGCCAACACTCATCCTCTTCAAAATAAACCAGGGAGAGCTAGGTCTCATGTTACAAAGTATCAACAATTACAGAACACTTTCCAAAATGCTAACAATAAATCTAAAACAAAAATCAATACTATTAATTTGTGAGATGGATGCTAAAAAAATCAAAGCTGCCACCATTCAAAAGTGTTAAAACAGAGACACAATGGAAATCATAAACATGTTTTAAAACTCAATTTAAAAATATGAAGTTTTTCTAATCTAAATTTAAGACCCTTGTTGCTTATTTATTTTTGTGAAAAAGGATCCAGCATGTTAACAGATCCTTTTCCAGCCACAGAAACTGTTGGCAAAATGCCCAAGGAATACAATAGCCACATGTTCGTAATCTTTAATTATCCAATTAATGTAGAGTCGTTTTAGCAATTAGTTCAGATGATCATATGTAACTTCTTACAAATAGCTCTTTCTTTGTATGACCAGAATGCCAAATGTACCACAATATGTTTTTATAAAGTGCTGTGAATAGAACAGGAGAAGGACTTCCAGAATTATCTGTGTTTAACAAAATGTGACTGCTTCTGTTGGACTCTGTCTAAAATTTATTCATCTTCGTACATAAGGCTGACTTCTGCAGACTTGTTCTTTTGAACCTGCCACCCAAACTCCATATTTTGTTATCTTATTCAATGGTAAAACAACACAGCCACGATGAGGCCGCAGCAGAGCTGTCAAAACCCAGCTCGGGCCAGTTTCGGTGGTTTCTCCAGACAGAAACCAGAACCCAGCCTGGCAGAGCACACGTGTGGGCACTGCAGGAGCTCCATCCCCACGTTCCCTACAGAGCAGTGACCGCTGTGCCAGGCCAGCAGTGGGCAGGAGAAGGGGAAGGAGAGGCAGCCCCACATTCTGCAACCACATCACGGCAGGATCCCCACATGGGATCACATCACGGCAGGATCCCCACGTGGGATCACATCACATCATCCTGTGCGCTCCGCTCAGAAGGGCTATGGCCTGCCAGGTCAGCCCTGGAGGGCAAGGAGGCACAGCCGGGCCATGGCGTCCCCCCAGCCGGGCCATGGCGTCCCCCCAGCTGGGGCAGTGTCCCCTCAGCCGGGCCATGGCGTCCCCCCAGCCGGGCCCTGGCGTCCCCCCAGCTGGGACAGTGTCCCCCGAGCCGGGCCATGGCGTCC